>CAIGRL010280060.1:0-19486 GCA_903798325.1 Fraxinus xanthoxyloides
AAAACACATTTTGAAATAATATTTTGACGAAGAATAAGTGATTAAAAAATAAAGAAAATCTTGTATTTGTGTGTAGTATTATTTTGTTGAAAAATTATTAGTTAAAAATAAGAGTAAAAAATGTATTTTGAAAATAATTGGGACTAATGACTGAAAGTATCTTTTTGTCGCATTTTCTAGTCCTTGACGAAAATGTTATCTTCCCGACTTCCTCAAATTCGCACAATCGGCCCTCGTTCTTTAAAACAATCGTTTTAGATACGTTTAAATTATTCTTCGAAGTAGAGGAGCTTTTAGATGAAGTTAGACTAAGATGGCTTTTCCAAAAAGTTTTTCTACAAGAAACAAGAGCAAAAACTCCGTCAAATTTCCCTTAATTGCTTCACTTATATGATAAGTAGCTAAAGCCTACGCAGTTTAGTATACTCGAACACATTGCTTACAAAAATATTTTGTTTGTCAAGATTCGGAAAGCTCATCCGAAGGCTAGCATTCCTGCAACATTTTTATGACGTTGTACATACATTACTCCCCTGATCGTACATACATTAATCCCCTAACAATCATACTTTTGGAAAAAAAATAGTTTTGAATAGTGATTTTTAGAAGAAATTACGTGCAATATTATGGTTAAAAACGAATATATAGAAAAAAGTTTGAAAAACATGGTTGCCAAATAGGGATTAAAATATATGTAAACGATACATCATACGGTACAATAATCTACAATACTAAGAATCAAACAAGTTATAAAGCATTATCTATATTCTTGGTATTTATGGATCCAATTTGGCCAAAAGATTTCTTACTAAAGAGATCAAGTTCTTTGTGCTCATACAGTTGTTACAACAATAAACTGATATTTGACCCCTTCTCTGTTTTTTCCTCTTTTAATTGCATTCAAACTTCATTTCTACACAATGGACAGGTACCCTGCCGGGAAAGCCAGTCATCTATGCAGTGCAGGTGAAAGGAATGTCCACAGCTTGGTAGCATCTTTGCACATTCCCCATCCCTAAACTCCTACATTCGAGACATAGAAAGTGAGATTGATTAACGAACTCGATGTATGTTGAATTCAAATAATCATCATTTGCAATTTGTATGTCGCGCAATTGAAAACGGCATGTGTGTAACACATTGATCAAATATAAACTGATGTGTTCGATATGCAAGTTGGATTAAGTGATAATGATGCATATGTTCAGTGCTGTCCATTTTTACGTAACAACATGAGATTGAACAGTTCAAATTTATAGACTTATCAACCTATCATTAATATGCACAAATGATTCTTGCTTGCGGTTTCTGATAAGACATTTTAGAGATGGAGGGCTTCGAGAAGATGATGGTTTTTTCGTATTAGAATTTTAAGGTAAAACTTTCTTTTCACGCCAATCTAACAATCACGTTGGACAAAAATCGTCATCAGCGACCATTTCCCGATAAGTCGAGGAGCTTAATGCCAAGAGAAAAACTAAGCGAATAAAAGTTCATCAGAGAACTCACCTGTAAGCAAATTGCACAATTTTTCTCTTGAGACAGTGTTTTTCTCTCTGAAGAATAAAATGTGTAATTTGGTAACTTCTTGATTATATCCTGAGGTAATCCTCTGGTTGTATTGACATCAAAAATGTCTGAAATCTCTCTTAAACTTGTATCCATAGTGCTGATCTGCAGCATAAAAATAATCTCATTATTTATAAGTGGCAGCTAAATAAGCTGAAAACGAACTAAAAAAAAGCCATTAAATTACACCTGCCATTGATAGGCTTTTAACACTGCAGGGCTCACCCATTCCATAAAGACCTTTCCATTTAATAGACTACAGATTAGTGCAACCTGAAAAGTTATTCCCCTGTTAATGAGCAAATTGTTTTGAATATGAGAAATTATCAATATGTTCGACTAAGATTAAAAAATAAAAAATAAAAGTAAAAGTTACTTTGTGAATTACTTACTTTTTTTAAGTAAAAAGATGTTTTAAAGTGACTCTTACTTATATTCAAGATGAGTATCTAAACGAAAAATGTGACGTGGTAGTCTAGATATTTGTCGACCAGTTTTTTCAATAGCCAAACTGAGAGATATGAAAACCCGATTGGAATAAAGTTTAATGTCAGCGACTAAATGGTGTTAGGTATCCATGATCATGAAAGTTGCATAGTATCAAGAACATGTTAAAACTTCAAAAATTTGCTTACAAGTAGAAAGTTTTAAGATAGATAGATTTTCAAAATAAGTAACATTAAAACCTTGGAAAATGGCTCTCCGTCGACTACAAGATCCATCAATTGGACGGCTGTGATTGCCCCTGCCACAGTGCCGATCCCGATGCCACGCAGTAGCCCGGTTTCTGTAGTCTGGCCTTTGATTCCTCCTGTGACTGCTCCTATGGTAGCACCACCTAAATTGCCAAGAATGTGAAATTTTGATACTAAATTGATTTCAAAACAAGGATCTTATCGATTAAACTCTAAATCCCTATTCGTAATAGCAATAATAATCAAAAAGATTTATAATACTTCACCCTTGTCACGAGAGTGAAACCCACTCGCAGTCGTACCCCACCAAGCGACGTGTTTAAAATTACAAGAAGACTAAACAGGACAATGAACAAACACTTTACGTGCATTTCTTCGTACGTTTATCGTCGTGTCTAATATTGTTTAATCCAGCGTACCAAATAGGTCACAAAATTGGAAGAAATAAAAAAAAAGAATCAATGGAAACTCACATACCTAAAGCAAAAATACATATAACTAGAGCTGTGGTGATTTTCTTCATCAATACAAACAGAAGCCAAGATTCTGTGGAAACCCAAGAAAAAATAGGGTAGAGCGACCTCTTCATCACTGTATGGCAGATCATTATATGTACATAAAACTGCGCATCTGTGAAATCCTTGGGGGATACGTATAACCCTTCAGGTACTAACAGCATTTATAGAAGAGGAAGAAGAAGAAGAAGTGCAATAAATTGGGGATGAGAAGAAGAACTACCACGCACGTGCTCGTCCATGCAGAGTTTCTTAGCCATTAAACTTCTCTTCAAAGCTTGTTTGGGTACGTTTGGAAATAATCACTTCTAAGTCACCTTTTTGTCAATAAGCATGAAGGTCAAGAGTCAACGTCGAGAGTCGAGCGACTAACGCGCATCAGATCGATAGCGAAAAATGTTAAAAAAATTTGAGGCGAACCTACCGTTGTTTAGCGTGAACAAGTTAGATGGATTTATTTTTCGATCGAATTGACCAGTTCGTTTTGATAATATTGCTCTTTGAATAAATTACTTTTTTTCTTACTTAAAAGTATTTATTTTCAACTTTGAGTATAAGAAAATGTTGATTAAAAATTACATAAATAAGAAAACAAATACGGATTAAAGAGGGAATTGATGGGGATTGGGGCACACTTTGTGTTAGAAAAATGGCAACGCCCATGAATTGCCACTATGAATCTTTTGTGGTCCTTGAGCTAAATTCATGCATTTCCATTATCCAGCTGAGTTGACAGCTATTAGTTAGAAAAATCTTGAAATAAAGTCATTTTTTATTTATTGGTTTGAAATATTGAATTTATGGGTAGTATAGTTCGTAGATCACGTCGAGATATTTTGTTAAAGTTATCATGATGCGACCATAAACATAACCTCCGTAAAACTATAAGATTAATAACCTCGATACAACAAAAATAGTCGAGAAGCTACTATCTTCATTTTGCAAGACTCGAGAATCGCAAATATCATTAGAGGTGAATATTTTAATTGAAATCGAACCTCCCCAATCGAAATTGAAATTGAACTGGTGAGTCCAATCCAATTCTTGAACCAAACCGTGAGTACCCGATTCTATAATCGAATTTATCATTTTTTTTATATTTAATATACCTGACTTATTGACCGGTCCAGCAGGTAGTAAAGCAAAGTCGAAGTACTGGATAGTGGATGTTGTTTTTGGCATATTTCCAGTGGATTAAGAAAGTATTGAAATATATATTTCGTGACGTATTATATTTCTGCTTTTTTTTTTTTTTTTAAATATTGAGAAAATATTTTTTATTGTTTGTTCATGATTTGTAAAGAAAAATATTATGTTAGAATTGAACTCGAACTAGAACTGGTGGTTCGGGTTCGAATTCGGTAATTACGTGGATTCGGATGTCTCTATTTATTTCGAAGTAATTGATCGTTTTGAGTGTTGAAAATTCAAATAGACCGTCACCATCTAGAATTAAATATCATGTCAAAATTCGATTAGCAAAATATTTAATTGTCACATAGGCGAATGGTTTTGGAATTTTAAATTAACGAGTGGCATAAATATGAAAACCACAACAAAACCGGGTGCCGCCTCCTGTTACGGCTGTTACAGCCTCTGCTTCTGTGGGCTGCTGACGTGGATGCTTAATTGCTCAAGAGATATGGGGCCTCTTATTATTTAATTTCACACATTTAGGCAAAAAAAAATTTTTTTTTATTTTTTTTTTAATGCTCTGCTCAGATTTTGTGTACTCTTTATTGTCCAATTTAGTTGTTACCCTTCTCCATTTTAGCAAAATTTCACGCTCAAAACAAAACGTAACATAAGTAATAAAGTGTTATGCTTCAAGTTGAATCAACTTTAAATATAAATATTTTTAATATAAGACAGATCTATTATTTAATTAAATTAATATTCTAATAAACTAATCAATAGAATATGTAGATTCAAGTGTTGATAATTTGTTGATTACAACGAATTGTGATTGTGATATAAAATTACATATGACTGGATCTTAAATCGTCAATAGTCATAAGTAACAACAAGATATAAATATCGTTATTACGGATAGATCATCGCGTGTGACATTTCTTACTTGTGAAACAAGTAGCTGATCTCATAAGTTAAAGTGTTGCGACACTTAAATGAATAAGTGAGTGTTTTGTTATATAATAAAATATTGGAGACCCGCTAAAGAGATTTCACAAGGATACTATCTGAGTGCAAGTGATTAATTTCTAACGTTCAATAGTGTAATTGGTAATTTGATTTAAGGTCATCACAGTAACTTATATGAAGACAATCATGTTTGGCAATGTTGGATGTTGCTTTATCAGAGTCACTGATACGATATCGTTCGTGCATGTCAAGAATCATATAGAGGGTATGAATGATCAATAGAGAATTCGCTAATTTTAAATAGTCAGGGACTATGATCTACATTTCATTCAATTTAAGTTGATAACGAAATCATTGGTCAATATGTACTTATAAGTTGAAAAGAGTTTTCGACTACATTGACTTAATAAAATGATGAAAGATATGATCAACGATCAAGATTGACACGTTTCCATATTTCATAATTGATTAAATCATATTGACAAAGAGATTATAGTTCCATGATAAACGAACAAATATGATTTTATCATACCACGTAACATTTTTCTGTTACATATATTGTCTGACACATTGATAGATGTCAATATGAGACAACGATAGTGACTTGGTGATAAATTAAATTGGATATTTTAATTTATCGATTTTGATTAAATCAAAATAATAATTCACGTCGTTAGATATCGTGATCGAGAATCTAATAGGTCACGCATAAAAAGAGAACTAGAAGGATGAGATTCACTAATTTAATTAACTAACAAGTATTTGACAATTAATTTATTGGATTACTCGCTAGTAGGCCGGAGTTAATTTTTAATTAATTTATGAACAAAATTTAATTAATTTGATTAATTAAATATTTGATCGGGTTAAGTTTAAGAGACGAGATAAACTAATTTAGACCTTTAATAATAGCCTGCTAGGATTTGAAAAATCAGAACACGTCACAATTATAATTTTGATCATAATTATCTCATTCTTGTTCCCTATGTGAATTTCCATTAGAGGCGGACAATTAGACAGCTGTAGATTGTATATCGTAATTGTTTATATTCCAAACTTGACAGGAGTTTGCAAAAAGTGTACTTCATATCACATTTTCAAAAATTGTACTTCATATCACATTTTCTTTCCAAATACAAGGAAGATCCTTGATAGTAACTAAAATTATTTTATTTTTCATTATACATGATTAAGTGAATTCCCAACATATACTACTTAGTAGATGTAACACCAAGCGATATTTTTTTTCCTGGAAAATGACGGTTTAGCTAATTGGACATTGTTAGCTGGATTTAATGTACAAAAATAAAGTGATTTCTATGAATATATCAGAAATCGCGTCGATTATTAACCTTTTAAAGATCCACTTCGAGTCAAATTAGGTATAAAAAATTGGATGAATAAATATTTTTCCTTTTTTTAAAGAATTTGTGATTATTTTAAAGAATTTGAAGTTTATAGCTACACACCAAACAGGGCTAAAACTGAAATAGTCTAATCTATCTTCAACCGCTGTGTTCTTCAAATTCTACCAATATGAGCATAGCTTATTTCAGAATTATTTATAATGTCCTTTTATGACAAAATATCATTTCCATCAAAACCAATAAGAATCAAGTCCTACAAGATTTTCAAAGTCGAACTCAAATGAGAACTTGGTTGGAAACTTGTAGCATGTTTGTCATGAAGAGTTGATGGTGAAATTTTAATCATATCATATATTACTTGCCAAATATGCACTACTCGTGCATTACAATCTTTATTTAGATGAGAATAGACAAAGGGATATGCTATTTGTACAGACCCCCTCACAAGGGCACAACCAATAAAAAAATCGTGGACCACCCTATTGTGAGGGGGTCTGTACACCGTGATGTCAACTTCGGTGTACAAATAGATTTATCCATAGACAAATGCACTTATCACGCACGAGCAATTATCACAAGATTCTGAACTACGAAAAAATGGAACATAAACTAGGCAGGCAGGCGAGCAAATGCATAGACAAGTCTTTCCTGCTAAATGGGTATGAACTTTATAATTAAAAGGGATTATGAAATTACAATTCAGTAGATACCCCATGGCATGATCGAAAGGGTTCTAACGAACAAAAAAAAAAAGGGCGAAACAAACGATTTCTTAGAGGATCACACACAAATATATAATAGGCTTCTCCAAATACTTCACTCCGATATTAAAAGACCATATCTTTAGCTATTAAAAACCTCGATTTCTTAATCCTTAGAAACCATGAATCTTGATTTGATCCTTTTTCACAATGTTGGCATTAATGAGGAACTGAGAAACCTTCTTGCGCTGATCACCCTGAAGCTGAATCACCTTACCAAGCTCTTTGTCCTGTACAACATTTCCGTTGCAGCAGAACTCCTTTTTGAGATCTTTAAGGATCTTATCGTAGCTGAATTCCTTCCTCAGCCCCTGAACAGTCGTCAGGCTTTTCTTTCCATTCCTTTGTTGTATGCGAATATGCACATACTCCTTGGCTCCAGGTGCGCCTGAGTCCTTGGCCTCGGCAAATGGATCGTAAACAGTTGGAATCTGCGAGTCGTCGATATCAACCATGTAATTTTGTTGGACGGGAACTTTGTAACCAAGATCTAAGTGCGGTCGACGAAGAAAGAGCTGCGTAAGTTGAACACAAATGATTACTTCTCAAAGAGCTCCAACAAAACAATTAGAATTCGGGGTCGGCTACATCAATCAATTCAATCTATACACGTCGGTTGAAAAATAATCCAAGGGTAGACACCATGTGCATGTTTAGAAATAGAGAAGTTCTGATAGGATGGTCTTATACGCGACGTGTCTGTTCATTCAAATCATGCCATCTTTAGCCACTCAAATCGCAATACCTTGGGTCACACTTCATTTCTCTTACCACATACAATTTGAATGACTCGAGGTCAGAAGTGTCGTGGTTTAAGTGGAAGCTAGTAACATAAGACACGATACTTGATCATATAATTAACGAGATTTCTTAACTTTTTTTATTCATCTCTACTACCAAACATGCCATAAGATTACAAAGACAGAATCATATAGAAACCTACATTCAAAACTCATCCTTATATGCATCTACATACATATCAATTAATCAAAAGACCCAACAAACTTGAGGCTACCTCACTTTCACAACCCAAGAAGGAAAAAACCAAATCCCCTTAAATTCTCCAACCCACAACATTAATTTCTCCAAACTCTCCACCCCTAATAACGTAATTCACCTTCAATAAATTCAAGAATTGGGGATAAAACAATAGAAACCGAGACACGGAGACTAAAAAATACAAGAAGCACAAAGCAACTAACGAAATAAATAACCCAGAAACATAAGATGATGATCTTATGTTCAAAAACAAAAACGTTAATCAGATCAGAACAAGAAGACCAAGAATATTTCTTCTAGAAGAGAAAGCGAAAATGTACCTCCAAACGCGCACAAACCAAACTCGGTATGTATTATGGATTCTGGGGTTGGGGTATGAATTTATAGACAAAGGGAAAGGCAGTGGTTTGTCTTTTCATTTCGACCACTGAAAAAAAACTACGGTTAAGCCTATATTCTAACCATGGTTCATTTTTAGACTTTCACGTGAAAATGAACGGCAGATATTCTTTCTGATGGACCCAATCTGTAATGAAAAGAGACGCGTAGATTCAACGCTCAAAGACTGGCTTTCGACACGGAAGGATAAATTTCGGGGTGGAGGAAGTGGGCCCTGATATGTGAATAATTATCGGATTGGATAAAACTTGCGTCATTCACGCTGACGAGAGAATGTTCCTTGAACTTGCTCTTCACGCGCTCTTTTAGATTAACCTATTATCATATTATGATCCAACGTAAAAAACATAAACAAAGAAGAAAACTTAGATTTTTTTGTAAGACTTGATAAAATATGTATTTATAATTTTTTATTTGACATAAACTAATATTTGACCCTCATTTTTTCAAAACTCATTTCCAGTCAGACGTTATCGTATAAAATAATTTTACAACAATGATACTTGACCCGGAATTGGCATTAAATCCCGTGCCAAGCTTTTATTTATTTTTAACCACACGCTCTAATAAAATAATATTACAAATTACATTTTGACCGAAAATTGGAGCTCAAACAGGGGGCAAAGTACGCTTGTCAAAGCTTTTTTAAAACTTAATAAGCTTGTAAGAAACATCATTTGTATCAACACGATTAATAGGACCCACATCTTTTATCTACACATTTCGTAAACTCACAATTTATAATCTAAAAAAGCCTAACCAAACATAAACTAAGATGAATTCAAATTAATATGACTGTTAATTCGTTCGTGGGTTTTGTAGCTACACACTTTTATGCACAAAGGTAAAAGGATTCATAGCACCACAATATCACCAATATAACAGAATGTTCAGCCACATCAAACAGAAATTGAATAAAATGGTTTAGGTGCTGGGATCATCAGGCAAACGTTTCAGGTCCATCTCTACTTGGTGAATAGTCCATTGCATATTTTCCAATTTCTGCACAGAGATTGACTTTTTAGAGTCAAACCCAAAGACTAAACTCTAAACCATCAAACTGAATATAATTTTACCTTCACAATGTCATGATATTGCCTAGCAATGTTGTCAAAGTCAGGATCAACCCCTTGATACTCACGAAGCCGTGTAACCTGGTAAAACATCAAGATGTGTCAATTTACAAATAACCTATTTCTGTAAATTATTATAACGCCAAGAATCCTCTAAACAAGTCATGCGAAGCTTACAATCGACCACACAAGGTTGCCAGGCAAAAGAGTAAAGCTCTATAGTTATATTGGTGAATACACTCAATTTCCACCATTTTCACATTTGACAACCAATTATGATACGGAGAATGACGAACCAAAAGGCCAAAATAGCTAAGTTTTTAACAAAATACCGTCCAGAGCAGGCATACAAAGTTAGCCAGTTAATTTCCCAGCTATTTCACATTTATAAGGTGTTTGTTAACATTGATGTAATGGTTAATAAACAGTATATTAGTACAGTAAACAGAGATAATGGCACACGCTTTTAAGCAAACTAGTGAACGCACAACATAGTTAAATAAGCATACCGCTTTATTATATGCAAGTGAAACTTCCTCTGTAGATTCAACCAAATATTTTCTGGGACAAAGGGAAATTAGTTAATTTTGTATCAGAGAAGTAAACTAAATGTGGATATAAATGGTCATATTCTTTTACCTTATTTTGTGGAGAGCCGGAATGGTTTCTGGAGTGTAGGTTTCAAGCAGGAGAATATGTTCTAGAACCCTTCAGGAAGACAAATCCAAAGTTATTGTAACTTATAGCATGATTTTTAATAAACCAAGTATTAACTAAGGAACAAACATAACCAAATACCCAATGTCAATTATAAGATGAAAAACCGGAAAACAGAAAACAGCAGTGGGGAAGACTGACCCCAATTTAGCACTCATAGTCTCACATCTTTTGCACAGCCAAGTCTTTTGCAGTTCATCCTATTGCAAAAATAAGCAGATTTCAAAATAGGAATATTTCAAAAAAGGCAAAGATAGCATGCAATTATCTGATACAGCTTCAAGCAATTGCAAGCTAAATTTTTTAGTACGGCTACATGGAAACAGTTCACTACGAGGGCTAAAGATAACCAAAGGTATGAAGCTTACATATTTATGTTGGTGTTGCAGTTTTACATCCTTGACAAGTTTGATAAGCACCCCAAGAATCTGCTCTAGAACCTTAGACAGACAAAACGTTAAAGGTCACATACAAGTGAAGATGTTTGCACATCATAAAGTGAGTTTATTAACAATCATACCGTGCATAAGAAGAATTAACCAGATAAAAGGTCAAAAGATACAGCATCATCAAGAGATTCCATGGAATTCTTACTTACATTATAATACTCTGCAAATTTTCTATCAGAAGAATATAGATCCTCCCTCCATTCTGTTTCTTCTCTCTCAATTTCCTCAATAATCAATTTTACCCTGTTTATATAACAAATTAGAACTGCTATACTGGAGCTATAAACCCGTTGAAAAGAATTTCCTATATACGAACATTACAATAAAGTTATTAGATATTAATGCGTTAGAAGATGATCAATGAACGGATGAAGGATAAGTCGTCCTATAAGTTATAGGGAATGGTGATTGATAATAGGTGTAATTCAAGGTTTCCGTAAAACCAATTTGGTTTCATGTCAGAGAGATCTAAAATCCAAGCCATTTACCTACTCAAACAATTGATGATAATGTATGGAAAAAAAAAATAAAAGCAATGTTAGCAAAAGGTTATTGCTAAATTGAAAGAGCAAGTGACAGGTTTCTAGGGCAACGCTATGGACCTATGGACTATGGAGGATGTGAAAGAAAACAGAAACTTCTATCAAATATATCAATATTATTAGAGATCTTAAAAAGGGATTAGCAGGTAACTTTCTATTACAATACCTTATTCTTTCGCTTTGATCATAAACTAGCTTACCGAGATGAAATTACTGGTGTAAGTAATTCCTTGATGATGTAGTTTCAGCTGACACGGGTAGGAGCGGGCTAATTCGTAAATTAGATTTACAAATGAGCACTTAAGGATTTAGCCCACGTTTGGCCCCCATTAATCATAATTCATTTTTCTCTCTTTTCTTATCAACCACACATTCTCCAATAAAATAATATTACACATAAACTTAAAAACCTTTTTTTCCTTTTTAACCACACGTTCTCCAAAAAATTACTATTCCTCTCATTATAATATGAAATAATGGAGGTCAAACGGGAGCTTAAGGATCTTAGATTGAGTATTAAGTAATTCAGAATACACCAAATTACCTTTTTTCATAGTTGAATAAGGATGATGGTTGATTCAACGTAGAAGAGTGTTGTTCCAAAAAGTGATTATTTTAGTTATATTCTATTATTAAAACATAATGAAGGACTGAAGAGGATGTAATTAGTAGTAAAACCGGTTGGACTAATAATGATAAAATGATTTTGTGCGATCAGAAGATAATGCTCAAATTTTATAAAATGGTTATACGCCAATAAAACTTCACACTATTGAGCATCGAATCATTAAAGAACAAAATATCCACAAAATGAGCATATATAACAATGGCAACGGGGCACTGCGATTTGTCGCCCCGAGGATTGCCCTGCCATGTCCCCCCTCCCCCTCCCCCAGATCGGCACTGATGGTGGGGCGTGGCAATCCCCAGCCCCATTTTTATTCTTATTATTTCTTGTGAATTCTAGGGTAAGTTGGGAAATGGTCTTATGTAATTGGCTCAAGTTTTGGGCATAAAAAATTTGAAATAAAGTGCATTTTAACAAATTTTAAATTTTTAAAAAACTATATAAGTGGAATGAGGCCGGGCCACCTCGTCTCCACTCTGGGCAGCAAAACTACACCCCAAAACCGCCCCACCAACAAGGAAATCCTGCCCTGTTCAGGAGTGGAACATCACATGGCTCAGATTTTTCGGGTCAAATTGCCATCCTTATGAGCATAAAGAAGGGATACTCTAGAATGAATAAACTAACATGGCTGGATGTATTTGCAGAAGATTTCATTTAGTTGGCTTTCCACAGAGGTAGCTCTTAATAAAAGAAGTGTAGAAAATGTTGGAACCCTCAGATATATTAGGAATAAACCTTAGTTTATTGTCGATGTAGTACTAGTATGTCTAAATTATATGATTATTCCATATGATCAAAACAAGAAAACTTTGATAATTTGAAGCAATCCGTAGACCTAAATAATAAGAAGTATATTTTTGCCCCAAGAGGAACAACCAAACAGAAAGGGAAGAGAAAAAGGAAATGACATACTTCAAGAAACACAATCGAGTGTGATTTGCACAACATGAACACATTGGATATTACAGGGACGGGAGGTCAGAGAAAGAAAAAGTTACGGACCTTTCTGGAAGTCGAGAAGCCAAACTCTGATGACCAGTTGATGAATCTGACAAACCAATGCAATGTATAATAGTTAATCTGTAGCATACATTTAGATACTAGATGCAAATTCATTTGCTTAGATTAAATGGGTACAAAATTTATTAAAACCGATTCCTAATGCATGGATGCCTTTGCCTAACTATAATGACCAAAAGCATAGACCATGGCATACAGCATGTGAATGCCTACAGGATAAAACTGAATAATAAAACAGACAAATGATAGATGACAGATTGTGATCAGGGGAGACAAACTAAAATTAGGAGACCATAAAGTGTCCAGAAGGTGTTGGTGCATGCTGCTTGTCCACAAAATAAGCAAGCCGACTAAATAACATGGCATGAACCACGATAAGAATGGATATGTGAATCATCTAGACAGACCAGTGTCATCTATAACAGCATCTGCTAACTTATCACATTTAGCATCTAACCGACTGGCAACTTCACGGGCAAGCAACACCTGGTATTTTGTTGTGTCCTACAAATACAGAAAGTTAAAGCATCTTTAGTTGCTCCATCTATATTAAACAATACGAATAACTTAAAGTTTTAAGCGTGTATACATTTCCACTTCTCTTATACATAACTACAAAATAAAGGCATGACATTATTTACGAACTTTCCACGCGGAGACAGTGAAAACCTGTCATAGCTGCACAAGTATTTCCAAGATGTTTTAAATCATAATCATGAGGGGCATCCTACCATGGATAATGGTGGCTGTTTAAATTGTGTTTGCCATAAATAGGTTGGTGTTACTCCAAGGAACCTATTTGGGACGCCACCAACTTCAGGTTCTGATGCATCAATTATGCCTGAGAGAGCATTGTTTGTAGAAGCACCCATTCCGACAGCAGAAACATTTGTATAATTAGTTGAATTTGTACTTGAGCTCATTGTGACAGTTGTACTTGTGCTATCCAGTGAGCTTCTGGACATGTTACCCAATTTTTCAATTTCTTCCTCATGAATATCACCATCTTTAGAAATGAGCGGAAGCCTCAACTTTTGAGCAGCTTCAGCAACAACCATTCGATGCTCAAGAGTCTCATAGACCTGAAAACCATGTAGTTCAATTATCCATTCTTGTCAACTCAAACACCAATTTCTATACTTTATATCACTTGCTTTCCTCAAATTCCTCAATATCAAATGAATCAGCAACACTTGATACTTGATAGAATGTCTTAGATAGCCTGCTGATTGTATTAATCAAGTGGAAAACAAATTTTACCAAGGCTATGCAGGAAAAAATTAAATTGTGAGTAGAGTAAGTTGAGAACCAGGACCTGAGGAGAGTTCTTCAAGCTGAGCTGTGGATAAAGACCTTGAACATCCCGAATGCCACCCAGATTAGCCACAGAAATAGCCTGCTGATACTCCTCCACCATTGTTATCGCCTCTATGTAGATTGCCTACATAATCGTATCAGCATTATCACCCAAGTTATGTATATTGGTGTGCATTTGTGTGTTTATAAAATATCAAAGCTTAAGCATTTAAATACCAGTACCACAACTTTAGAGTATGTTTGGGTAAGCTTAAAAGTAAAAATGTAACTTTTAAGCATGTTAGTTTATAAACAAGTTTAGATTAGTTGCTTTTTTCTTACTTTTCCATAAAAGAACTTATTAGCAACCAAAGAGAATTTGGATGCTAATTGGGTCAACGAGAAAGGTAACGCTTTTGTCTTTATAGTTGCTAATATCATTTTAGCAGTGTTCTTTACTACAACTCTTGCTAAGGGATGTTGTGGTCTTAGTTAACTTCATTTTCTTCTTTCAAAAGCATTATTTTGGGTCGCATACATACATAAAATCTATATCTTTAATCTTAGTCCTAAGAAGAAGGAAAAATTCGTGCAAGCCAATTCGATTCGCTTGGGAACAATCACATATTCACATTGGGAACTTCTCTACTCAAACTGATTCAGTATTTTGAATCCCTAATAAGCAACAGAGATGCTTTAATCCAAATATACTACCATGATAGAAGAATATAAACAAGGATAACTGGATCATTGAATAAAGGAGAAGAAAATGCTTATAGCTTAAAATAATCCAAATTACATAACATAATAATAAAAAAGGAATATACACTAAAAACAAACTTGGATATAGAAAGAACCATGCTTACACTAAATCACATAATTGAGAACCCATATATTGTCTCAATCTGTACCTTTGTCCTTTTAATGTTGACGGATACCTCATATCCTAAAAGTCAAAATTAGTAACTTACTTATTTTCAAATATAACCGATGAAATTGATTGGTTTTAAACCTTACTTATCAGTTATCACTTCTGTGTACCTGCTGATACTCCTCCACCATTGCTATCGCCTCTATGTAGATTGCCTACATAATCATATCAGCATTATCACC
Organism: Fraxinus xanthoxyloides; assembly: GCA_903798325.1. Taxonomy (NCBI): domain Eukaryota; kingdom Viridiplantae; phylum Streptophyta; class Magnoliopsida; order Lamiales; family Oleaceae; genus Fraxinus; species Fraxinus xanthoxyloides. The sequence goes on from CAIGRL010280060.1 coordinate 15,247, forward strand.
CAAGTTATGTTTATTGGTGTGCATTTGTGTGTTTATAAAATATCAAGGCTTAAGCATTTAAATACCAGTACCACAACTTTAGAATATGCTTGGGTAACCTTAAAAGTAAAAATGTAACGTTTAAGCATGTTAGTTTATAAACATGTTTAGATTAGTTTGCTTTTTTCTTACTTTTCCATAAAAGAACTCATTAGCAACCAAAGAGAATTTGGATGCTAAATGGGTCAACGAGAAAGGTAACGCTTTTGTCTTTATAGTTGCTAATATCGTTTTAGCAGTGTTCCTTACTACAACTCTTGCTAAGGGCTGTTGTGGTCTTAGTTAACTTCATTTTCTTCTTTCAAAAGCATTCTTGCAAGCCAATTGGATTCGCTTGGGAACAATCACATATTCACATTGGGAACTTCTCTACTCAAACTGATTCACTATTTTGAATCCCTAATAAGTAACAGAGATGCTTTAATCCAAATATACTACCATGATAGAAGAGTATAAACAAGGATATCTGGATCATTGAATAAAGGAGAAGAAAATGCTTATAGCTTATAATAATCCAAATTACATAACATAATAATAAAAAAGGAATATACACTAAAAACAAACTTGGATATAGAAAGAACCATGCTTACACTAAATCATATAATTGAGAACCCATATAATGTCTCATTCTGGACCTTTGTCCTTTTAATGTTGACGTATACCTCATATCCTAAAAGTCAAAATTAGTAACTTACTTATTTTCAAATATAACCGATGAAATTGATTGGTTTTAAACCTCACTTATCAGTTATCACTTCTGTGTAAACTTTTTAAGCTTAGGCAAGCATGCTTTAATTTAAATTCATCCATAAACCCTAATCAGTGGCAAATAAGATTTCACAACAGTACCATCGCTTCCAAGTATCGCTGTCTCTCTTTACACATTTCTTCTCTCGCCTGCATTATCAAATAATGCAGAATCTTCAAAATAAAATTCAAGGAAAAAAGAAAAAAAAAAAAAGAAACGTGTGAAAATGAAGTAATTAGTAAATTACGAGTTGAAGATCGTAGTAGGTGGATTTGGAAATTAGAGATCCATCGGGGGCTAAACAGTGGCGCTCCAGCTGATCAATTACTTGATTCACGTCCGCCGGAAGATTTTGCGTTGCAAATAGTTTCGCCATTAGGCAAAAAATGCTTCCTTCTCGACGGTTTTGCTTTCTTTTCGCCGGCACAAAATTTCAAGTTCGAAGGCCGTAAATCGATATCTAACGACAGCGTTTTACGGATCGGTTCCATCTCCTAATTTTACTAATGGCCACTGAACTTTTCACTTATTGATGCTTTTGCCACCAAAGTTTATTCGTTTCAGATTGATCATTAAGCTTTATAAAATGTTTCATTCGCACCTACAACTCAATTTGATGTCCATTTTTTCATCGAAAATCTTACAACTTACATATCCAAAAAGGAAAAAGCTATTTGTACATGAGGGTGTCAATCTCGGTGTACAAATAGCATGGTCCATCCAAAAATGTCTTATTCAGACCACTGACTCAATTTGATGTCCAATTTTTCACTGAAAATCTTACATTCTTACATATCCATGTGTCAAGTCATGTGATCTAATTGAAAATTATAACGATTAGCACATGAACAAGTAGAATTTTAATTAGAAAGTGGACGTCAGACTGAATCATATGTTCTAAAACATATTATAGTTCAATGACGAAGGATGCTAAGGATGTGTTTGATTACATTTATTTCCCATAAACAAATGTTAGTCTTTCGCTCAAATTCCTAATTTGGAGTGTTTGATTATTATTTTTTTCCATTGAAAATACTTTCCAACTTTTGAAAATATTCTTAATTTTCCTTGGTTTTTAGCAGAACATTTTCTTTGAGGAAGTAGATTTTTGTTTTCTACAAAATAAGGAAAACGTTTTCTTCTTAGATGATATTTTTTATGTAAATCAAACCCACTCTATGCCCTTATTTGAGCCACTTTTTTTTTAAATGCATTTTTAAATAGTATTTTGACTCATACCCACCAACTTTACAACTTTCACATAGTTGACTTACTGTTTCATAACGGCGAAGGCACAACGGCGGCGACGATGGTGGTGGAAGAGAAAGGAGGAAAGAAAGTTATTAATTTATACTTTTTTGAAAATTTTGGAAGTATGGTTGCAATTTGTTGTTTATTTTTCTTTTCTTTTCTTTTTATTTCATTTAAATATGAAGATATATTAGTTATTTTATAATTTTTTTTTATTGTGAAATTTGATGAAAATGATGAATTCAATAATAAAATGTGGAAATATGGGTAAAAATGTAAAAAATTGAAACATACGAACCTTTGCACACTAAACTCCATATCTAAGGACATTTTGTACTAATAACCCTTAATATAAGTTAAAATCAACAATTAATTTTTAACCTCACATTTTATAGGATCCCCAATTTTTCAACTACGCATTTTATCAACTTTTATCAAAATTTACTAAAATTTATTTTTAATCATCACCAAACAAAGGCTAAGATTCACCATATAATTGAAGTCATTTTTAGAAAGGGACGAGAGTAACTTTGTAATTTGTTTCGATTTGCTCATTTTCTTTATTTTGTTTCTTGGCTAAAAAAATTAACATTCACTAGCGTAATTGATGCTTGCTTTACATAATCAACACTCTTCGATGAGAAGGGAAATTATGGTGTAAATTAATCTTTTCAATTTGCTCCAAATAGCCATGTCAACGAGCCAAGCCCGAGCAGAAAAAAAAGCTCGAGCTCGACTCGAGTTTTTTTTAGTCGGGCTTTTTTTGGCCCGAGCCGAGCCGAGTCCGGACCGAGTCAAAAAAATAAGACTCGACTCAAACTTTTGGACCGAGCCTTAACGGACCGAGCCGATCTGGCTCAAGGTTTCTGTGTTTTTTGGTTTTTTTTATATAATAACAGGCAGCTAAACTTAATTAGCTGTTTAATTTATTTTTTTAATAATAAACGGGTTGGCCCGGCTCGGGCCGACACCTCAAAATGAGGGTCGGCCAGAGCCTTAGCTCAGTGTGACCGAGTCCGGGAGTCCGAGTCCGAGCCTGACTCGGTTTAGGCTTTTTCAGGGCCGAGCCGTCGAACTTTTTTACCATCGCTAGCTCCAAACAAGAACTGTGTCACACATTTCATTAGCTCGCTGTTAATTTTTGTACTGGTCATATGGAAGTATTGTAGAGGTAAAACAGTGTCATTCTTTTTTATTTTCTTATTCAAAATCAGTTTTTTTTAATCAGTAATTTGTCTTTGAAAAAAACGTTGTTTTTGATGGGAAGAAAACTCAATTTTCTAACATTTCTTTCAAGTTCAGCTTGTTTGGGTCGAATTAAAATTCGATTTTAATTTTAAGTCAAAATCAAACAATCAATATCAACCATATATTTCACGGGTCCCACATCTTTTCAATCACACATTTCAAAAATTTCTGTCACAATCCACTCAAAAATCTGATTTTAATCTACGTTAAACACCCTTCAATCAACAGTAGCAAATCATAGCTTTCACAGTTCGCTAAACACCCTTAAATCAACAGTAGCAAATCGTAGCCTTCACTATTCGCCATGGCCAAAAGCTCCTTCAAATTGGAACATCCTCTCGGTGTCCCTTTACCCACACACTGACACACATGAACTTCTTCAATCTTTGATCGTCTGTTGGTTGATTATCAGTAATTTTCGTAATTCAATTACCCTGCTTTGATTGATCGATTGTTTACACTTGGAACATAGTGATATTTCAGCTTATAACGTGTTAGATTGCGGGATTCGTTGGAATTTTTTGGAGTGAGTTGTGGATTTTCATGCACGTGTGTTAATGCCTACTTCTTTTTATCTTTAATTCGTAATTGATCGATGTAGGTATTTGACCATACCATGTCATGTGTCAAAAATGGAATGACGCTTCTTTGGGTTGTAATTACGTTTGCATATGTAAAATCAAGGATAAGTAGAAGGAATGCTATTTTTGATGGAAACTAAGGGCCCGTTCTCTTTTCTATTTTCAAATCGTTTTCTGTTTTCGATTTTCTAAAACAGTGAAAACGCGTTCTCTTTCCTGTTTTGGAAAACGCGTTTTTCAAAACAAGTTAAAATTTATAAGGTGTTTTCAGTTATAATGAAGCCAAAATTTTCAAAACTTGTTTTGGGTGTTTTCAAAACAATTTTTCAAAATGACAAAAAGAACATATTTTCAAAAATCTCAAAATGGACAC
>CAIGRL010280162.1:0-11576 GCA_903798325.1 Fraxinus xanthoxyloides
CACTACAAATATCTCACAGTTCATAACACATACAGAAATTGATTGATAATATAAAACTTATATTGCGTTCATCCGACTACTTGAATATTTCGTTTCATTTTCTCCGACCGAACAGTAATTCATACATTATTCATAATAATTCTTTGGTGGGTTAATGCGATTACATAACTGGGTCACCGAATTGCATCATCTTTCTGGAAAACCAATCAACTTCCTATATCGTCGTACATCTAATTTGCATCCTTAAACGCAAGATTGAGGCTCATGTTTGTTGGATTCTCGGACCATGTTAAATAAGGATATACTTCAACCAAAAAATATGATGTCGTCCCATTCAATGATTTCAGCAATGGGATGATTACCTTGACCGAAATTTCGTCCTTAAAATTCCCCCTTGAAGGTGAGAAAATTGATTCCAGTACGTCTATACCCAACGGCGTCCCGACTTTGATGTTATGAATGTAATGCAAAACTAACGGCATGTTCTTTTTACCGTTTTCAAGTCGTTTTCTGTTTTCGATTTTTCAAAACAGCAAAAACGCGTTCTCTTTTCTATTTTCGAAAACGCGTTTTTGAAAATAAGTTGAAAATTTACAAAGAAAATTCAAAACGACAAGTTTTGAGTGTTTTCAATTATAATCAAATCAAAATTTTCAAAATCTCAAAAAGAACACATTTTCAATAATCTAAAAATGGACACTCAAAACACAAAATACAAAATGAATTCAAAATTAGATATAAGTTATTAGATACAAAATGATTTCAAAACTCAATCAAACCAACCAGTAAATCACCAATTAACTCGGTCAAAGCCCAATTTTGACCAAATCAAGTGCATTTCTACCAATTTAATCTGCTCAGCCCAATCAAGGGTCCAGGCCGGTTGGGTTTTGATAATTGTGGGTTCAACTTAACGTAATGCACGGTCTAATAGGAGATTGCGATCTCACCGCCCACGTAGAATATGCTACCCAAAAACCACACACTTCACTTAAGGCATATTTGGTACGACTTAAAATCCAATTAAAATTGAAAATATAGTCGTTATTGGGTCTCCCTCATATAATAAAAGTCAACAATAACGACTAGTTTTTCAATTTTAATCTGATTTTAATCTCTACCAAACACTCTCTAAACCTTATTGTTACAATTTCCAACAACGAGAAAATTAAGTTCCAATGATGTAGAAGCTTATCATCTATAGTACATTATATGCAAAATCAAGTCTTGACTTAAAATGATGTATAGAGTACTCTTCACGCCACAATAATACAACCCATTAGAATTGATTTCCTGCCCACTACTTTCCACTATTGACATGGTAAGAGATCCTTAGTTATGGTTCTCGGAAATGATGAGAACCATAATTAAAGTTCTCTTGTCACGTCAACATTGAGAAATTTTTATCTTGACATCTGGGGTTGAGCTTGGAGATCAAGACTGTACAACCCATTCCTTCACCATCTGCCTCATTTCCTTTGTGAATAAATCTATTGGCACAGGAGGACTTAGACAAGGAATGTACATGCTCTCGCTGTTATGTGATGAAATTATCATTCTTGAGATGAACATATATAGGCAGACAGTACAGCTAACGTTAGACAAGAAAACCAAACTAAAATACTACAAAAGACATAACGGAACCATCAGAGATAAAAAGCTTTTGATGCCAAAATTCAGAGTCAATCTGGATATGAGTATATACCGATGAAAAGAGAGGATCAAGTGAGTTGAAAAGAACAACCAGCAATGAGAGAAAATTAAAATAAATACTCATAAAAAGAGCTTCCACGTCAATCAGTTTAAGTTCCAATCTCATTTCCAGAATAATTTCTAGGGATTATGCATTGAAGCAGTATGGTCATCAATCTTCGATATTTGGGCATTGGAGAATGCATGCTTTTCAACAGTTAAATATCTACAGACAGGAAAATTATCTCTCATCCCTCCCAGAAATGACCAAAAAACTAGCAAATCCCATGAAACTTTTGGGTCACAACCGACACAGTTGAGAGATGGGGGTCGGAGACTATGGAAACATATACTCACTTACCACCCATTCTCCAAGAGAGATCCATCCTGGTAATGATTCATGATTTGGCTCATCCAACCACTGGAGAAAAAAGGAGGAGGAGAAGTGGTTAGAGTAATGCGAAAGATTAACTCAATTAATGAACACATCATATATACACCAAATGTAAGTTACATGTTCAGATGATCAAATTAAAAAAGGCAAAAATCTCATTACCAACATTATTTAACAGCAAAGAAGGGAATCGAACAGTATGTAAAAATAAATTCCAGAAATGTCATGCTTGGGGAAGGAACCTCTGATAATTTAGCAGATAAATTTCCCTGAAACATATCAATATTGGATATTACTACCAAGAATTAAAACTTCGATGTCTACAGAATGAAGTCAGTTTCTTCAACATTTATTCCAGTGTTAAGTAAAAACACTTACAAGGCTTGAAAAAGGCACCAGATTCCAGTATATTGATCCTACTGCCACGAAGATTGCTTGTATCTGAAACTCTCATTATCCCACCCTCCTTCAGGCTCCTTCCTCTTCAAAATACCAGCTGGAACCGGGAGCATCCTTGCTTGTTCCTCTGCAAACGCTTGTGAACCGGCAACAGAAAGTTGCCTTGATGCCAGAGGGAACATCTCTTCTCTACCATCAATGTCTACTGCACCAGGGCCAGCATTGAGATCCAGACCCGGCCTGCCCCACTTTCTGTTGTTATCCAAGCCACCATTACAGCTACTGTCAGGAAGGCTAACCAGAAAAGGCCTTGAAAATTGGGACGAGACAGCACTACCATGGCCCAGAAACTGTGAATTTATAGGCGTATTAAATAGCCTTCCGCCAGATGAGGAATCTACATATGAGGTTGCTCCAACAGAGAAAGTGGCAGATGGTAGAGGAAAAGTTGTTCCAAAAGGAAACGCGTATTGAAAAGAATTAGATGGGAAAGGGATCGCAGGAGATGATGACAAAACCTGTCCCCGATAAACATCAGGAGTAAATGGGGTACCACCAGTAGGAGCAAACATTCTTTGAGGGGCAGCAGGAGGAACAACCGGGAAGGGCTGGTCCCCTCGGTCCGGTAACATTGACGGAATTGTCACAGTTGAATATGTATTCCCAGTTGGAAACCAAGACGGGAAGTTGCCAAGTTCTAAATTCTTCATTCTCAAGCCAGCAGCAGGCAGCTGAGGCAGCATACCACCCTTACCCTGACGTGAAAACAGTAAAGCACTAGCATCATCAACTAAAGGCCCATCATTTAGATCAAAATCCCTTCTAACATCACCAGTGGATAAACCACCTGATGAATCAACAGGCAAATCCGTACCCTCGACTTTAAATTTGATGCTTGAAGAGCAATTGCCCACTTCATCAGCTTCATCAACTCTATTCAAATCAAGATCAAGTGCTACAGAGCCACGGGAACGTGCAGCACCTATGCACTCATTCATTGTCATACCACGATTATGTGTGAAATCAGTAGTAGAATTGACTGCTAAATCAGAATCTCGAGAAGCCATGTCCTCAAGAACTCGTTCATCTGGCACATTTAGATCAATATCCAACAAAGGGCGGACATGTCTACCATTAGAAGCATCAGTATGGGATACATTTGTCGATCCCAAAGGCAATTCAAGGGCTTTTCTCGGTTCAGCTGGTCGAAATGCACTAGTGGCAGCAGATCCCTTCCATCCAAGTTCACTTTTACTTCTCAAAAGTTCCTCTGGAGGAACAAAAGGCCCTTTTGCTGCAGCTGCCACTGTAATGGAAGCAGGAAGGCCATTGGAAACAGAATTTACAGCAGAAAGCGATGGGTTGATCCCATGAACACTGGTTAAATCAGGGGCTATGAAGTTGACAGGCTCGCCATGTTTTCCATCATCTGCAATAAAACCTTCATTTAAGTCAAATTTAATCTTTGCGTCAGGTTCTGGAGGAGCGTCAGCAAAAGATGATGAAGCCTCTGCCACAGAGGAAGAGCATTCCTCAGTTTCATCCGCTTCAACACCAGGAAGTTTTGATTCTCTCAACTCAGTTTTTTTCTGTGGTTCTACAGAAGAAATAGCAGGTGACTCTTTCTGAGGAGGGCATATACCAGATTGGTTCTCTACATTCACCTCTATATTTTGACTGCTTACATCATCCATAGTAGAACCTAAACAACTCATACCTTGATCTTCGATATTAGATCTGTCTGCTCCCATGTTAAAGTTTTGTCTTTCGGACTGGTTAACATTATTCACAGAATCCTTTTCACCACCTTTTTCTTCATCAACATCATTAGCATTTTCTGAAATTACTTTCTCAGGCGCAGTTCTTTGCAGCATTTCATTATCACATCTTACTGTCAAGACAGATGACGCAACAACTGCAGGTAGTTCTTGCTCCACAGGAAAGCCAGTACATAACTCTTCTTTTACATCATTTCTGCCGTCACCTACAACTTGAGCTGCTTGATTACCACGTTCTACATTAGAAAGACCACCTTCTAAAAGACCATGGCTGACCATGTTCTGGGATACCAAGTTTTCATTTCCACAAGGTTTACTATCTAAATTGGCATCGCCATTTACAATACTTGAAGGGACCTTCTCCTCAAGAGCATGTTTACTTAGTTCATCTTCCATCTTCTCCATTGTGACTGATGGCATCAAAGAAGCAGAACTGCTCATTTCACAAGACTTCTCATTGATACCCCCCTGAGGATTTGCACTGTTTCTGAAATCTATACAACCCAAGTTCACGTTTTTATTGCACTCTCCAGTCAGCGGATCTTCGTTAATTTGAGATGAAGTGCATCTTCTTTCACCAGAATGCTCAAGGGGTGCATGTTTAGACACGGGGGATCCATCTTCAGACAAATAAGTGCCAGCTATAACCTGTTTCTTTCTATCAACATCATCACAACCCAAAATTTGGCCACCAGTAAATGACTTTGATTTAACATTCTCGTGTGTGCAAACTTCATCAGCTACAGGGGTGCCTCTTTCTGGAGAATCGGTTCTTGACATTTCTCCAGCAGCCACACTAGCAAGTAGATTCATTCCAATATCATCCTCAGGTGACACATATGAATTCGCTTCAGAATACTTAACACAGCTCTCAATAAAAGCATTCATAGGGCTGAATGAGGCTTCACACAACCTCAAGTCGTTTCTTTTCGAAGCATCAATTATTCTCTTCGACGCTTCGGTGGTTCTACTTTGCTCTTGATGACGAAGAGCTGCAGGTGACCCAACAGCCTCATCAGAACCATTCATCCCATCCTTGGACTCACTGCCTTGCCACGACTCCATATTCACTTCTGAAGTGAAATCCGCATCAATCCTTTCCTTCGGTTTATGATCAATCTGATCATTCTTCTCCGAATGCACTGGAGAAGAAACTCGACTGCTCATAACGGTAGGATATTCAGAAGATCCTATGTTGGCACCTAGTGTAGGAACGCGTCCGCAGTTTGGTATCTTAACGATTAGCTTATGACTGCTGCCCTCACTAACGGGTGCCTCGAGAGCCTTGTCAGCATTTGAGGCAGACTGAGATGACTTCTCTAATGCAGTATTTCTGTGCAGAGAAGAGTTTCTGCTTGAGCTTGTTTCTTTTAGACCTCCACTTACAGGAGTCCCAGGAAAACCATTGCTCGACTTCCGATGCCTAGAAGCACTGCCAGAGATTTTATTAACACTCACCAAACCAGAAGCAGAACCCTTCAAGTCATCTTTTACTGACGACTGACTGTAACTATGAGATTGAACAGCACTGCTGCTCTTATCCTCCCTGGATAGAGGCAAATCAGTAGCACTACCAACAGAATTTCTGGGCTGGATATCTTTGCCTGTTGCAGGTGATGATGACGACGATTTTATAGGACCAGGAGATGAGGATGATGACTTTATGTTACTCTCACCATGTGAAAACTTCACTGAAGAAGTTTTAGAAGCAGAAAGCAATGTGATAGAGCTTTTAATGGCCACATCAGAACAATTTGAATTTTTGCTCCCACCCTGAGAAGCCTCAGGAACGCGAGATTTGGAAGGCCATGGAGAAACAGCTTGAGTTGAACCCGACTTCGCATCAATTTCAGCTTCGACACGTTTCTTCCATGTGTCAACTAAACTCCTTGCCTTCTTCTGAATTTCTAAGTTCTTATGCGAACGTAAATTATTCACAGATTTGCCAATGTTGCACATTTTCAGAGCATGGAGATTCACTGGGAGCTTGTCAAGTGAACGAAGTAAAACCAAAAGAAATTCCTCAACAGATTTATCACCGTCCTTGGAATTATAACCATCATTAATCTTCCCTTTATGGATGTCCTGGAGCCATTCATCCAACACTGGCAAACCCCTAAGCTGTACAAACCGGTTAAGGCAATCAAACTTATCAGTGGCAGCCAACACACCTGCAAGCAGAGAGCGGTTGATCAAATCCACTTTCTTGTCCATTCTCTCAGGTTGCATAAGCTGGACAAACTTCTCAACCCCCTCCAAATCCATGAGACCTCCTTCTCCTGTTATTTTCACTATCTCAGATTTCAAACTATTTTCAGCTCTCAAAATACCAGAATCGCCATCATCAGTTTTTGAAGAACGTTCTTTTTTGACAGGATCAACACCCTGATCTCCTCTCTCCCTCTTCTTTCCCTTAACTTGAGGAGAAAAAGAAGTTTCACCGATCTGTTCATTATCAGGACCAGATTTTGATTGCAAGGTTGATGCGGGACTATTTCCTGGCTTTGGAGAAGGACCGCAAGACTGCATGGTTACATGCATTTCCCTTCGAGTTTTATGTAAAAGTTGATCTACTTCTTCTTGTCGCTCCTACAAGAATAGGAAGCCTAAATCAATGGAAAAAATAGAGCAAAGAACAGCATCTCTAGTGAATGCAGAAAAGGAAAGAGTAACTGACAAAACATAGCAACTAACTTTAATGTAGTCTTGATCATTCAGCCACCAAAGGCAATTATTCTCAATGTCATACACTCGCCGGCAAATAAATGAGGATACCCCTGCAGGAAGTTCAACACCTTTTGGAAGAAAAGAAACTTTGCACGGATGGAGAAGCGATGCAGCAGGAATTTCATCCTTGTGAAAAGAATAAAAAATTTCGTTTGGCGCGGCGTCCAGCTGGATGCCTTTGCCAAGCTTCAGCTCAGCTGGTCGATAAAGCCAATTCACACCTAACTGTAACTTTTTCTCTTTACTCACTGCCAACCAGCGAATTATGCCAATGAAAGGTGGAGAATCTTGAGGTGGCTTAAAAAGAGCACAATCGCCTATGCTAATTTTTCGACCGTCCTACAAAAATGGAAAAAGCAAAGTCAAAGGCAAAGAATTTACTTCTCCCTGTATCGACAGTACTAAAAAATAAGTTACACAACAGCAATAATTAAAATTTTCATCACAGCATGTAAATAACAAAAAAAAAAAGGCTGAGCAACAATATAAACACCACAGATGTTACCACTTATCAGTATTGTACATCTACTAAAAGTGCCAAGAAAAACATCATCTGCAATTGGCAATTTTAGCAATTCTGCGAGCAGAGAGTATTCTGACAACTAGATGCCATTTATAAATTGCCGTCTGAATTCCGTCAAGCATTTTGATATGCAAATGAACAAAAATGGAGAAGTTCACACGTTTCATGCTCAAGTAACAACAAATATATGAGTTCCTCATTTCATTCTTATACACGTCTCTAAAAGAAAAGAAAAATAACTGGACCAACAGTAATAGAGTAAGCACAAATACATAATTACTCCTAGTAACAAGTTACTGGCCTAATAGAACTGATCTCATTTCTCTCAGTACATTTTCCACGACTCCCTTTAGACGAAGACATCGTTATTAGGGTAAAAAAAAGTTAGTCGGCAAACTTAAAGTTTCATCTCACTTTGGTCACCGAACTCCTTTTTGTCCGCATTACTTTCTGCACTTATGTTTTTTGTATCAATTTTTGGCACTTCATCTACACGTCTTCTGAGAGTACTGGAATCGCCGACTTGTAAGACAGAAATGATGTTGTGGCATAATTTTTTTCTTAAAGCACGTTTATTATCAAGATTGGCAAAAATGTTAACTCATCTACAAAAAACTTAATTTACAATCAAATATTTGAAGATAATAAACATTTTTGGCAATATAGAAAGGAAAAAAAGAATTTGAACAATTCTTTTAGCCACATAATCATTTCCGTCATGCAAGTCACCAGTTCTGTTACTTTCGATAGATGGATGTATACGAAGTGCTTAAATTAAAACAAGATGACGTTCAGTAACTAATTTGAACAAAAAAGTTCGGTGAACAAAGTGAAACAACACAATAGATTGCGTAACTATGTTTTTAATCCACGTTATTATCTATTAGGGGCTTAATATCATAAAAGCAATAGACTCCAATGCCTCCTTTTAATGCTTACCTCATCAAGACATATTGGGTTTTCTCATACTTTTAACACTTAACTTGTCCAGAACTAATGCCCCCAAAGACTACAACTAATATTCTTTTTCACATAATGCCAACATCACCTCTTGATGTGTTTCCATCATATCAGAAAGACTCACATTCGCAGCGAACAATTATATCGAAGTAAGACTCATCAATTAAAAACATGCTTTAACATGCATAACGCATCAGATATAGGTAATATATATATTAGGGAATCTTACAAAATCAACAACTGAATACCAAAAACGGAAGAGGTTGATTGATATGCTATAGGAACATGTTAAGATATCCTGGTTAGTTCCTTACATCCTCGAGAAATATATCTACAAGACCGAAATTAACTGAACACAATTTATGCACTTTGTAAGTTAAATGGTAAATAGTGCAATTTCTCGAGAAGTGACTTCTGCATCCAGTGTGCTTACTTGGATTCCAGAACGCTTAGTTAGCCCATGAGTTTTTAAACTAAACATCAAATTGGTAAGGCACGGCATACTTCAATGGCAAATTAAAGATTAAATAGTATATTATCTGCAGTGTATTACCAGAAACATTTAGAGCCTGTTTGAGCCTCATTAAAAGGTTAAGAATGTATTTTGAAATACTAGATTAATGGAGAATGTGTGGTTAAAAATAGGGAAGAGTTTTGGGTTTACCTACAATATTATTTTATTGAAGAATGAGTGGTTGAAAAAAAGAGAAAGAGAGAGAAATGTATTTAGAAAAAATGGGAATCAAAAAGGGGCTTATTATTCACCACACATGGAAGAGAGACAATTACATGTTTAAGTAATCTAATATCTCGCTTGTAAATAAAGCTTAAACCAAAGTCTTCTAAATATTGGAAACACAATTTATGTATGGGGAAAAATACAATGGCCATTACTTGAACAATTTCATTACCAGTTACTGCCGGCTTATAACTGAATCGCATCGGCATGAACCTTTGTATCATTTTGCTTTTGCGTGTATTAACTCATTGGACAAAACAGAGATACTAAATCCAAAAACAATGTAGTCTCAGCTGATATCAGTGAGGAAGGTCAAATTCCTCTAAGAACATCTTGCCTATCAATCACATTTATAGTAATGTAACATAAAGATGGAGAATCCACTATAACAAAGGGGACAGCATATAACACTACCAATGCAGCATTCAAATAGCATAGTGAAATTCAGTGGAGCAAAAGCTTGATTATAAACATTAAGCCCATGTTTGGTTTGCTGAAATCAGGTTTTTAGTGGATTTTGATAAAAGTTGAAAAAAATGTGGGGTTAGAAAGCTGATAAAAGTTGTCAGTCCCGTGTTTGTAATTAAAATTAATTGTTGAATATGACTTAGGTCTATATAAACTTTTTTTGCTAAACCAAACAGGGCCTAATTATATACTCCTCATCTATCAGTACATCATTCTTAATTGTACCAAGAGATGAGCATAAAGTACTAAAACAACATTTTTTCCCTCGATCACGTCCTTTAGCTTCAAAATCAAAAGAACCAGCGGTACCACCGCTTAATCCAAATTACCACCTTTATTGCTACAGGAAGAAGCACAGACTTTATTGACTCCTTGAACACGCCAATTCCTACCGAATGCCATTAATAAAACAATTGCTCATAAAAGGAATCCGCAATACGGTGGAATCTACCATCTAGACACTTATGGAAACTTAGGCTCAACCAGTGGAAGAGGAAGATGATAAGCAAAATGCATCCACTATAGGGCATAAAGAATAACCCTGCTACACACTTGACTCAAAAAAATTACAACCCTGAGAAAAAAACTGAACAAGTAATCCACATTGGGCTTAGAAGTACTTTCGTTGGAAGATGAAAAATAAAGCCGAGTCACTCGAGAGACTACAAGCTTAGAAGTCAAAAGCCTTAAATGAAGAACAATTAGCCACAATCCCTCACCCAAGTGCATTATTTCTTTTCATTACTGGCCACTTGCCTCCCACACAATCATCAAAAACAAAGAATGATTCAATTTCGCTACAGAGACAATAACAATGGCATACAAAATCCAAACAACAAAAAAGATGGAAATCCAACAAGAAATTACCTTGAGAAAGGAATCACTGGCCGTGGAGGTTGTGGTGATGGTAGAAGAAGTAACTGATGGATGATCACCTGCGGCAGCTATAGTTCTGTTGCTCGTAGTCAAGGGTGGGACCGGCCGCATGTGCTGACTAATACTCCTCCGTAGGTTCCTACTGCTCTCGCCTTCCCGCTGAACCCTCCCATGCATAATAAAGATTGCTTTTTTGCATTTTCCCAAAATTTCCCACCACCCAATACCCCAACTTCAAACATCAAATTACTCCAATCCCCTCTCAAAATCTCACCTTCATAGTAATCCTTAATTTTTTTGCTCAATAATATCTGAACTTCCTCAAATCTTCTCAATTACCCAGTATCCCTAACGAATAATTCAATTGGCGCACTGAAAACCCTTAGAGACCTTCAATTCGCTGATTAATAAAAAAACAGATTTCTTCAATTATAATTCTGCAAAACCCTAGACTCATCCAATTTAAGCCTCGAATATACTGGATAGCCACGAATTACGTCGTAACCCTAACTGTCACTGCTTAATTTAATTTGTATGGCTTCAAATCTCCGATCAAAACCTATCAAATTCCATTTCAAAATTTCAGATCCAACAAACTACCCACACCAATTAAACAGATTAAAAAGAAAACCGCGCACCAAACAAATCACGTACGTACGCAACATATATTCATAAAAATAAAAAAGGAAAGAAAGGGAGAGAGCGGATACCTTTAAAATCCTTCGATTTAGACAGGAAAATCGGCAGAAGATTTTGTACATAGAGAAATCAGTGGGTGTGCAGAGACAAGGCGTGATTTATAGAGAGATTGAGAATGTCGTGAGGGCTCGTCAGACGGCAAAAGGGAAAGGTGTACTTGGGGTACTTTGGGTTAAGGGCAGTCCGGGCAGATCGAGCAGTCCGGGCAGTTATCACTCGTATTCACTCCTACCTTAAAAGAGTCAACCCAGATTCATTGTTCATTTTTGTCACACGAATTTTCACATTTCACTTTTTTTCAATCTGGTTTTGCTACAGTAT
>CAIGRL010280184.1:0-14166 GCA_903798325.1 Fraxinus xanthoxyloides
ACTTTCTGGTATTTGTATCCATTGAATTAATATTATTCGACGGTTAGTTATTTATATATTTTTGAATTGAAGTACGTTAATTTGTAAAAGTTACGAATGAAATGTCATTAGTTATATTTATATAATGTTGCTGTAAATGTTAAAAAAATTAATTATGGTACGGAACTGAACCGAACCCGAAGGGTTCCATAATTATATTTGGACCCGACGGTTCCATTAATTAAATACCCAAAATTTTGGAACCAATCAGAGCCGAACCGACCCACGGAAAACCCTACTTTCAAGATTCATAATTCTTTGATATTGAGTTCTTGGTAGTGAGAAAAACATCATATTCCAATCTAAATACCGTACCGCTACTTATTCCACATTTGTCAGAGTTGCTAAAAATCAAAGGAAGGTGACTGGAGTTCCATTCGGCGAAGAACGAGGTGTTTTTGTGACCCACACGAGATAGATGATTCCACAAAGCTAGGAGTTGTTGCAGAAGAGTAGAATCCAAGAGAGCCTTGAAAATTGCAGCTGGAATTAGTGCATGAGAGCACAAAATTTAGGAGAACTGTCGGAATTGCAGTCAGAAGATCATATAGTACGTGTTGTCGTCTAGTCTGATAGATTGCAAGTTACGAAATCGTTTATAGTGTCTTGACTAACAAAGTGCCTAGAGTTTTTTGCAATTGGGTTTCTTCGTGATCATACTGTTGTTCTTTACTACTTTATTTATTAATTGTATGATTTGCGGTATTTAAACAAAGGTAAAAATGACTTGCATGATTAACCATCTAGAGAGAATTAATTGGTGACTTGTTGCCTATTAATTAATAATTTTAATTTCGCATAAAATACCTTTTAACCCCCCTCTAGGTATTGTTAGGGTCAAACTACACGTTTTTCAAGACGAGTTTAGATGGTTTACCCCGGACGCTTGGCTTGTAGTTATTGGCCAACCTTGTTGGTACGTTTGTTGAAAATTTAGGGCGAATAAGTGGTAGCCCTAAAGCAACAGATTAACATCTCTCAATATTTATGGAACTTCATACATGGTCCACTATGGTAAATTGGCTTATCCCATTTAAATTTTAGTATTAGCACATCATCATGTGGGATGACAATAGGATTGGGGTGACCGTGTGGGGTAACCATTGTTTGAGCTAGAAATTATGAACTATTTTCTCTTAAGTGGTTGAAGTATTTATTTGATAAAATCAATTTATTATCTTTTTGATATATTCTGTGTGAAACTGTTTGGTTGACATATCTATATTTGTTGTATCGTTCATTCCATTAGAATAGTTAGACTTTACACGTTTGA
This sequence comes from Fraxinus xanthoxyloides, assembly GCA_903798325.1. Classification (NCBI taxonomy): domain Eukaryota; kingdom Viridiplantae; phylum Streptophyta; class Magnoliopsida; order Lamiales; family Oleaceae; genus Fraxinus; species Fraxinus xanthoxyloides. The sequence goes on from CAIGRL010280184.1 coordinate 1,313, forward strand.
ACATTCTCATGATCTAAGATCATGAATCATACGAAACTTTGGGAATTTAGAATGGTGTATATTGCATGTGACCCAGAGACCATTTTGTGTAGCTTAATTGTGATTCTATGCATTTTTTATTTATTTCTAAAAATGATAACTCACAATTTTGGATTATGATTTTTTAACGAAAAATGTGGTTTTTCATACTGGCAACAAAAGATGAGATATTTTGGTTTAACAAAAAGTTTCAAGACCCATTGAAGGTAATTTGTCACATTCCTGCACCTGCACATCACGACATAACTTCGATCTCTGTTTCACAAAAAGCCTTTTAGGACGCAAAATAAGAGGTTATTGCAGCTTTGAATGAGAGGGAAAAACAAGTTGCAAAGAAAGCACGAAGCAAAGAGGCGTAACCAAGTTATCCAGGGCAATAACGTGTCTTAACATAAAGCAAAGGCTACCAATATATAATAGTTAGAATAGGATTCTAGGTTAAGTAATGAGCCAAGCCCAAAATGAACCAATGGGTAATCAATAAGGGGCTAAATACCAAAAGCCGTCCAAGGAGTTAGAGGTCGGGCTACGAGCAACTCTAATTGAATTAGGATACTTCCAATAGCCCAAAATAGTAATATGTTTAGGTTGTTCCATTTGAAGTGTAGAATTTCATTTCAATCATTTGGTCGATGCTGAGTAATAATTATCTAACATCATTGTTTGGGGATGTCGTTTAACAACAATTTCCCTAACCGACCTCGAGCTAAAATATTATGACAAAAAAAATTAAATGTTTTAAAAAAATTTATATAAAAAATCTAAAACAAATTAATTTCGGTTGTTGTCTTTTTAAAGGATTCGAGCTGATCCGTCGGCGTTGCCCAACTTGCTTATATAAAAAAATGTTTTCATAATATTTTAGATCTTGGTTATTAACTAGGTTACAAAGGTCAAAAGAAATAAGTTAGTATACACTCTCATGATTATATTGTTATTTATTTTTCTTGGTTCTTTTCAGATATAACTGAAATAGAGTGCTTAACAAGCAAAGAAGAAAAAAGGAAGATAGAAGGCCAAGTACTCACGTAGAGGCATTATCATATGACACTTATTCGGTGAGTTCTTAGTTTTCCTTTTGTATTTTGATTCCTACTATATATTGTTACACTGAGGACCGTGTAGAAATTTAATTTGGAGGTGGGAAATATTCTATATCTTGTATGATAGAGTGTGCATTACTCTATTTTGTGTCATAAAATTACTCTCATTCTTATGATTCATTAACTTGTCTGTAAAAATTAAAAAATATTCAGCTTTTGATGAAGCAAGTTAATGAAACACAAGAATAAATAATAATTTCATGAACTCCACATATCGTATATTCCTCTTTTGAGTGTATGTATTAAACACTCTCAATTGTACCGATACTACATGAATCAAATTATATACTTCATCTCTCAAGGTACCTTTCCCAAGCAATACTCAATCCCAAATATGTTAATATAATTTCTCATTTTCTCATCACCCTTATTGAAAGCTTTAATTTCATTTTCTTTTTCCCAGAGGTAAACTAAACAAGGTGAGATCAGGCTTATTTTCATTTTCAGTTGTTGACACTGATTCTTTGGATTCGTCATGAATAATTTGTCCATCTATACATGCTCTTCTTCTTTAGTTGTTGATTCCTCATGTTGAATGATTAGACCTCCCATATACATGTTATTTGATCATTCGAATTTACTTGGGCTCCAATCACTTTATGTTTTTGCCTAGAGAAGATGTCTCCTATAAGTATGTCGTCATCATAGTGTTATATTTGCTGACCTATGGTTAATTATAACTTTAAAGTTTTGATTATAACAAACAATTTAATCTTATTTACTTACAAGTTGAATATAAGTGATTATACATATAATGGAAAATTGATGGATGGTCGTCAAAAGATCAAAAGCTATTATCACGAATCAGACTCGTGAAGGAGGTTAAGATCAAAGTCACACATTTAAGAATTTAAGAGCCAAATTTTAGAACAAAATCAATGACTTGGTTTCTTAGATAAAGTATAAAGGTACTAACACCTTGATATTTGACCATGAATGCTTAAACTCAAAATTTTTCTATACATTAAAAACAATTTTGTGCATTGAAAGTCATTCTAATGCAATGTTTTAATCAAATATGAAAATGACTTTTAAATTAATATTTAAATTTGAAAAATAGCTTTTATTTCGAAAAGTGAGTAAAAAATACTATTCAAAAGTCAATGATAAGTAAGTGGAAAAGCTATGGAGTTTTGTATGATGCGAGAGTTAAAGTGTTAGGATTCAAGAGTTCACCACAACTATCTCTTAATCTCAATCACTGAATTTTGTTAAGAATTATTTATTTGTACTCGGACGAATTATTCTAAGTTAATTAAATTATCTTCCTCGAGTTCAAATCAATCCTACTCAATTAAATCAACTCACTATATTCAAAGGGAAAGCGTAATGAGGAGCGAAAAAATTAATTAATAACAAAGTTCAACCATAAAAATGTATCTTTACCTTTTTCTTTTTCAAATTTCTAAATTTTACTATGTGGTCGAAACAAATAACTCACTTCTCAACATAATTACTGTTCACAAATCAATGAATTAGTGATTAAGTAATTCAAAGTACGAAGAAAAGAAGGAAAAATAATTTACAAACATCAATTGAAAATCAAAACATTGTAATCAAAATCAAGGTTCAAAATTAGGTTAATTTCCATATTTTTCCTTATGCAACCACCTACAGAAACCTAGAAGAATCCATACACCACCAGTATTCTAGAGTCCATGAAAATTCCTTATAATTAATTTATGGAATTATCTAGAATTATCAACTTTTATGTAGAAGAAGAAGCCACCGACTTCAATGTGTGTGTGTGTGTATGTGTGTGTGCGCGCAAGCTCGATTACATTTTGTGTGTGTTTGTGTGGAAAGTGGAGAGTATGAGTGATGAGAGTCTGTGTGAGTGTGTGCGTGAGTGAGTGAGAAATATTGAGTGGAAAGAGAGAGAGAATAAATTGAGTATTCCATTGTTAAAAATTTGTAAATTTATTTCATTGATAAATTTTTTTAGGGTTTTTAAACTCGAAAATTTGATAAATTTTTGGGCTTCTTAAGTTCATGTATAAAAGGAGATTCTGAAGTTTTATTAAAGTTTGTTTGATTATGAGAAGGTAAGTCAAATCACGATGAGCGATCTACAAGTAGTAGGCACAGTAAAAAAGCTCAATAATCAAAACTACACCACATGGCAAACTTGCATGGAGTCGTATCTCCAAGAGCAAGATTTGTAGAAAGTAGTTGTTGGAAGTGACATGAAGCAACTAGAAGAGGTCAAACCTCTGAAGAAATGAAGAATTAAACTGGTTAAGGCCATGTTCGTTATAAAGACAACAATTGAGGAAGAACTGTTGGAGCATAGAGAGATAAGACTACACCAAAAGAAGCATGGGACACTCTAACTGCTATATTTTGAAAGAAAATGACTTGATGTTGCAATTGTTAGAAAATGAGCTACTCTCGATCACTCAAGGACAACAAACACTAAGTCAATATTTTAATAAAGTTAAATCTCTTTGTCGTGAAATTTCAGAATTAGATTCTTCAAGTAAGATTCTGGAGTCTAGAATGAGAAGAATAATTATACATGGTCTGAGACCTGAATTTAGAGGATTCATTGCTGCCATACAAGGTTGGCTAGAGCAGCCTTCATTGGTAAATCTTCAAAATTTGTGGCCCGACCAAGAAGCTTTAACCAAACAAATTTTAAGGGTCTCAATAAAGAAAGAAGATGAAGAAGCACTATATAGTTATAAAAGAAGAGGTCAAATCCGTCAACAAAATAATAAAGAACTAAAAGAAAATAAAAATGGAGAAGATTCTGTGGGAAGGGGAGCCAAAAAAAGTCGTGACATTAGAGATTTGCCATTTAAGGGATTTCAATGAACTAATGGCTCGTGTTTTGTATATGGAAAATGAGGTTGTCATGCAAGAGAATGCTGACTCAGGAAAAGCCAGCAGAAGCCAATATGGCAACCTCTAATGAGCCAGAAAAATATAATAGTGAAGAAGAATGGGATGTTGTAACATCGCTTGCACTAATGGAGCATATTCAAGGGGAGGGATGCAGTACAGATCGAGAGGAAGAACCAGCACTAGCAGTGATGCTCCCCGGGCGAATAGATTATGAAAGTGACTGGATCGTCGACACTGGGTGTTCTAATCATATGACAAGTGATAAAGAGAAGCTACAAAATACAATGGAGTACAAGGGAGGATGAATGGTGGTAACTGCCAACAATTCAACATTGCCAATAGCCCACATTGGTAAGGCAGTTATCACGCCCCAGTTTAGTCCTAGTTAAGTGCAGCTACAAGATGTCCATCACGTCCCAGGAATGAAGAAAAATCTTCTATCAGTGGCGCAGCTAACATCATCAGGTAACTACGTTCTGTTTGGGCTAAAACATTTCAAGATGTGTCAAAATATATAAAATTTGGGTACACCAGTAATGGAAGGACGAAGATTAGAGTCCATCTATGTAATGTCAGCAGAGTCTGCATACGTAGATAAGACTCGAAAGAATGAGATAACAAATTTATGGCATTCAAGACTAGGACATGTATGTTATCATATGCTGAAAGTGATGATGAAGAAGTCGATGCTCAAAGGTTTTCCTCAACTTGAGATCAGAGATGATATGGTATGTGCTGGCTGTCAATATGGTAAACCGCATTAGCTACCATATCAGGAGTCAAGTTATAGAGCAAAGCAACCATTGGAGATGATACACTATGATGTTTTTNTCTATGTAATGTCAGCAGAGTCTGCATACGTAGATAAGACTCGAAAGAATGAGATAACAAATTTATGGCATTCAAGACTAGGACATGTATGTTATCATATGCTGAAAGTGATGATGAAGAAGTCGATGCTCAAAGGTTTTCCTCAACTTGAGATCAGAGATGATATGGTATGTGCTGGCTGTCAATATGGTAAACCGCATTAGCTACCATATCAGGAGTCAAGTTATAGAGCAAAGCAACCATTGGAGATGATACACTATGATGTTTTTGGACCTATCAAGCAACCATCAAATCGAGGGATGCGCTACATGGTGACATTCATCGATGACTTCTCAAGATACTTTGGATTTTCTTTATGAAAGAAAAATCTGATACATTTGTTCAAGGAGTATAAAGAAAAAGTAGAAAGAGAAGTCAAAAATAGGATTTAGTGCTTACGGGAGGATAATGGGGGAGAATATACATCAAGATAATTCTCCCAATATTTAAGAGAACATAAGATACACCATTAATTGACATGTCCAAATACGCCACAACAAAATGGTGTAGAAGAAAGAAAGAATCGACACCTTGCAGAAACATATGAAGCTATACGTAAAGAATGTCCTGAGAAGGTTTTGGGCAAAGTGTATGAGAATAGCAATACATGTGATCAACAGGCTACCACAACCAAAGCTAGGGTTCACGTCACTATTTGAGAAACTGTGGAAAAAGAAGCCAACAGTAAGTCACTTTCGTGTCGTTGATTGCGTCTGTTATGTATTTGTTCCTGATCATTTAAGAAGCAAGTTTGATAAAAAGGCAATCAGGTGCATATTTGTGGGTATGATAGCCAAAGCAAAATATGGAATTGCTACCTCCCTACAACTGACTATTGTTATACATCAATAAGCATGGTGTTGGACAAAGTATCATCATGGTGGACACCACAGAAAGTGGAGCTACTAGATTCAAAGGAATTAGACGACAAATTGCTAGAAGAGATCACAGAAGCACAGCCAAGTCCTGAGAAAACAAAAGATGGACAAGAATCAAGTGAGGAAAATGAGTCTACTAACTAACTACAAAATCCTTTGCATACAGGTATGCATCAGTCAATACCAAAAGAGATAAGGCCAAGTCAATAAGAGGAGATTGAGATAAGAACAAGCCCACAACCATAGCTAAGAAAATCAACTAGACAGAGAAAACCAAACCCCAAGTATGCTAATGCAACAGTAGAAGAAGATGACACTATCAAAGAGCTAAAGACATTTGAAGAAGCAATCCACCACAATGAGTGGAGAAAGACAATTGAAGAAGAGTTCATGGCTCTTAAGGAAAATGAGACTTGGGATTTGGTGCCAATACCTAATGGAGTAAAGCCTATATCTTGCAAATGGGTATACAAAGTAAAAAAACGTCCAGATGGATAATCAAAAGATAAAAAGCTTGGCTAGTAGCTCATGGATTTTCATAGCAAAATGGTCTGGACTATGATGAGACGTTTAGCCCAGTACAATATGAGTACTAATAGCATTAGCAGCAAGTCCTGAAAGCTATGGCAAATGGACGTGAAAAACACATTTCTCCATGGAGAACTTGATCAAGACATATACATGGAGCAGCCAAAGGGATTCGAGAATAAAGAAAATTCAGGATATGTTTGCAAACTAAAGAAGGCTCTATATGTATTAAAACAGGCACCACAAGCATGATATGGTAAAATAGCAGAATTCTTAGTTCAAAGTGAATACTCGATAGAACCAGCAGATTCGAGCTTGGTCATCAAAGCACAAATTGAAAAAGTAACAATAGTGCTAGTGTACGTAGATGATCTCCGATGAAAACGAAGTCCAATGAACTAGAAGAAATATATCGGTAAGATTTCAAATGAAAGACTTGGAGAGATAAATCATTTTATGGGGCTTGAGATGGTAAGAACAAATGAAAGGTTATTCTCGGCCTAGAATAAATATGCCAGTGATCTCTTACATAAGTTTGGCATGATCGATTGCAAACGAATATCGACACCAATTGAGATTAACTCCAAGCTATGTGTAGACGAAGGTAATGATTTGGATATGCAACCATGTATCGACAGCTGGTGGGGAGCTTAATATATTTGACACTAACAGACCTGACATCGCGTATGCAGTTGAGATAGCAAGCAACTTTATAGAAAAGCCAAAGAAACCATACCTTGAAGTAGTGCAGAGGATCTTAAGGTATGTAAAAAGAACAATTGATTATGGACTCTTTTACAAGAAAAGTAAAGATTGCATGGTTGTCAGCTTTTGTGATGCGGACTATCCTGCATGTCGAGATACATGAAGATCAACAACTGGGTACGTGTTCAGCGTAAGATTAGTTGCAGTTTCATGGTGCAGTATGAGACAACCAATTGTATCTTTATCAACCGCAGATGCAGAATAAAGAGCAGCAACAAGGCAGTTCAAGAGAATATGTGGCTAATACAATTAATGAAGGATTTACATCAACTAGTAAACTATACACAATTATATTTTGATAATCAATCAGCTATTCGTATAGCAGAAAATCCAATTTGCCATGCAAGAACGAAGCATGTTGAAGTGAACTATCACTTCATCAAAGAAAAGGTACTTAAAGGAGAGATCGACTTGAAACATATTAATACTGAAGAACAAGTTACAGACGTTCTAACAAAAGGACTCAGCACTTCAAAATTTGAAGGGTTTCGGGCACAACTAGGAATTATAAAAAGAAAAGAGTCAAGATGAAAAGTCAATGCTGGGGAGAATTGAAGAACACATCATCAACTTTGCTCTAAGATCATTTCCAGATTTTTCCTTATGCAACCACTTAGACAAACCTAGAAGAATCCGTACACCACCACTATTCTAAAGTCCATGAGAATTCCTTATAATTAACTTATGGAATTATCTAGAATCATCAACTTTTGTGTAGAAAAAGAAGCCACCGACTTCAATGTGTGTGTGTGTGTGTGTGTGCGTGCTCAGTTACATTTGTGTGTATTTGTGTGTGGAAGTGGAGAGTATGGGTGATGAGAGTCTGTGCGTGAGTGAGAAATAGAGAGTGGAAAGAGAAAGAATAAATTGAGAGTTCCACTGTTAAATATAATTGGTTAGTGATTTTGGTGTGTTCAAAATTTGTAAATTTATTTCATTGATAAAATTATTTTTCGGGTGTTCAAACTCAACATGCTTTGGAGCTAACTTCATAACAATTGACAAGAAGCATCTTTTGTTATTGAGATATAGGTTGTGAATAACCTTTTATTTGTTGTTATCTGAATCCAATTTCTTTATTCCAATTCTAATTTCCTTTAGATGGAAGTTTTAGATCTACTTGTGCTCAAGGTTTCCACAAGAAGAAATTGGTACGTGTATTTTGTTATCTTCTTGCGACTTAATTTCATTGCCAAGTATTTTTCTAAAGAAAGGCTGCCTTCACGAGTAGGATGGATTATCATGAACTATCTACGTGTTCAGTGTGGCTCTCAAGTTTTTCTTTGGTTTAGTTATTGGAGTTTAAAGAAAATCCGGATCCGTCAAAAATCTTGAAACCCTGAGCTTCATGAATTATTTCGTTATTTTTTCCTCAAGTTTTTTATTTTTTATGAACCCATTGTACGACGGATTTTCGTATACTAAAATATAGAAATCGTCAAAAATTGAGTGTTTGAGAAATACAAATGGATATGAATATTCTTGTAATTGCAACATTGCAAAAATCCTCTAATTAATGACCTAAATGTTTGAAGGCAAGGAGCCACATGGTTTGAATCCTAGACTTCAAGATTTGTTGAGAATTTGATTTGCCAAGAACTTGACTTGTTCGACACTTGAATTTCGAAACTTGGATTTGCACTTCGAAACTTGGATTTGATCTTGGTTTAATTCGAAAAAGACTTTGATATTCTAGGATTTTCTTGATTTGAAGAAGATTTTGATCTTCTTCGTATCCATCGGACTGGAGTTGAGAGGATTTTTTCAGCACTTCTTGATTTTTTTCTACACTTTTCCCTTTTTTATGAACCTTTGGTCATATTTATAGGGAAATTTGTGACCAATATTGGTAACCACTCTATTAATTCAATTAGAATTATCAGAATTGAATAATTATGGATTTTGAAAGAGTGGGATGTGCCTTTAAAATTGTATGGGCCTCGGTAGGCTTTAATTTGTAATCTTAATTGGGCTAATTATTTAAATTGACACATCCATTATTTCTTTATTTATTTATGTCTATAAATGCCCCTCAAAATTTATTTATTTATTATGAAATAAATAGACTAATAAATCTTGATTTTCGATTTTTTTTATAGCGTAACCACCATTCGATTATTTATTTATTTACACAATTTCTAAGTTGATTTTTTAATACAGATATTTTATGTTTTATGGTAAGTTGAGCTTAAGTAAATCCTGATATCTACCTATTTATATGAGCGAATTATGAGTTTTAGAGACAAGTGTGTTAAACAAAGGTAGGAATTTTTAATATATATTTTTTTAAACTGGCTTCTGCCCAAAAATTAAATTGGTTTCCGCCAAAACAAACAAATTTGTTTGGTTTCTGCCGATGAGGTTTAGAGACAAGTGTGTTAAACAAAGGTAAGAATTTAAAAAAAAAAAAAAAAACTGGGGCCGTCGTCGGCAGAAACCAAAAATAAAATTGGTTTCTGCCAAAACCAAACAAATTTATTTTGCAGAAATAAAACTTGTTTATTAAATTTCTTTTTCTTTTTATTTTTTTTATTCATTACAAGAACAAAATTATTTTTGTTTATTTGTGGGCCGTTCGCAGTTTATCCTCTTGCGGGCCAGGAGTATTACATTTTATTACAATGAAAAATTTATAAAATAAAGAACGTGAAATGTAAAAATGCTTTAGAAATTTCTCATTGATAGGTCCGGTTTGTAGTCCATCTTTGTCGATGATCTTGTATGCTCCGTTAGTGAATGCATGAGTAACAATAAAGGGAGCATCCCATTTAGGTTGAAACTTGCCCTCTATTTTTCTTATGATTATGATTGGTCTGCATACAGAAAGTACTAAAATTCCAACTTGAAATGATCTTGATTGTACCTTCTTGTTTAAGGACTTCTCCATCCAGGCTTGATAACACTCTGGGTGTATCTGTGCATCTAAGCTCTTCTCATCCAAAACTTCTAGCTTCTCCAATCGAAGACGGTCATTTTCCTCTGTTGTCAAACCTTCTTAGATGTCAATTCGAAGTGGCGGGATTTGATACTCCAAAGGAAGTGTAGCTTCCACTCCATACATTAAGGCCTAAGGAGTAGCTTGTATTGGAGTTCAATAAGCCCATAAGACTTCACCAATTCTTTCATGTCAATCTCTTTTTTATTTGGAGACAACATTTTCTTAGTAGACTGCATAGAGTTTTGTTGAGCATCTCTGCTAATCCATTAGTTGTTGCATTGTACATGGATGAGTTGTATTGTTTAAATCCAAATTTTGCAGATAAATTATTTATGTGCGTATTACAGAAGGGCTTTCTATTGTCAGTGATGATATATTGTGGAACCCTATATCGATAAATGATATAGATACGGATGAAATTCTCAACATTTTCTTTCTTTACTTCTTTCAATGGTATGGCTTCGGCCTACTTATAGGAGTAGTCGGTCCCGGCCAGGATGGATGAATGTCTAGCTGAAAACTTTGGAGTTATGGGCCCAATTACATCAAGACCCCAAGCTACTATCAGTAATGGTTCTGGAGGTTGATGGATGAAGTTTGCATGAACTTGGCAAGTTTCACATTTTTTTTGCATAATTCATAGAGACATGTACCATAGTTGGCCAGTAGTACCCCATCCTATTTATTCGAAAATGAAGTTTAGGTCCAGACTGACGAGCACCACAGATTCCAGAGTGGGCTTCTTCCACGACGTGTATCTTCATCATTACTTCGACATCGAAGGAAAACTTCATTTAATGATCGTTGATAAAGTGTTCCTTTATAAAAGACAAAGCTTGATCCACACCTCTTGATTTCGATTTTTCGTTATAGATTGTCTGGTAGCTTTTGATGTTAAAGGAAATCGATTATTAGTTGTGTCCAATCATCTTTTTCCTCATTCTCGATTACTTCAATGCTATTTTTATCTTCAACATCATTGGGTAGCAATGACGGAAGCACCTATCTTTGAGCAATTGATATGGAGTGGAAAAAATATTCAACCGACCTGGCTAAAAGAGCGGCCAAAGTTGCTAAGGCATAAGCTTTCCTATTTTCAACCCTAGGTACGAATTTGGTCTTTAACGAATTTCATAAGCATTGATGCATATTCATGACATGGCTTCAAGTCTGAATTATGGATTTAGTACTCAGCTAAAAGTTGGTTGATTATCAATTTAGAATCATCAAAGGCTTCTAGGTGATGGATACCCATATCTATAGTTGTCTCTAAGTCAATGACAAGATCATGAAGAGTGATAAAAACAACTCCTACTCCTGTACCATAACTTCGGGTTGTCCCATTGAAGTACAACCTCCATGATGGTATAACTTCAGTAAATACAACTTCTTCATCCGGGAGGTCTTCTTGTAGTTCCTATTCTGCTAGAATTGGATGGTCAACAAGAAAATATGCCAAAACTTGTCCTTTGATGGTCTTTTGTGGAATGAATTTGATGTCGAACTCGGACAATAGCAGTACCCATTATCCAATCCTTCTGAAAGAATCGGTCTAGACATTATGTACTTTAATGGATCAATCTTTGAAATAAGATTGATCGTGTGTGATAGCGTATAATGTCTTAAATTTTTAGCCGTGAATATTAACGCAAGGCATATTTTTTCAATAGGCGAATACTTCATTTCAGGGCCTACTATTGTCTGGGTCAAGTAATAGAGTGCATTCTCTTTTTCCAACGTTGGCTTGGAAAAGAAATACTTCTAGAGAATATTCTTGTACTGCAACATAAAGATTTAATGATTTCCTTGTGATTGGAGCTGTGAGTACTGGTGGATGAGATAAATATTGCTTAATGCTTCGATTACTTCAATGTTATTGTTCTCTTCCATATCACTGAGCAGCAAGGACGGAAGCACCCATCTTTGAGCAATTGGTATGGAGTGAGAAAAACTTTTATCTGACCTGGCTAAAACAGCAGCCAAATTAGCTAAGGCATCAGCTTCCCTATTTTCATCCCTAGGTATGAATCGGATTTTTAACAAATCAAATTGTTTCATAAGCGTTGATGCATATTCATGATATGGCTTCAAGTCCGAATTACGAACTTCGTATTCATCTAAAAGTTGGTTTATTATCAATTTAGAATCCCCAGAGATTTCCAAGTGATGGATACCCATATCTATAGCTATCTCTACGCTAATGATAATGGCTTGATATTCCTTCATGTTGTTTGAGGATTTTTCTATTAAGGTAAAAGAGTACGGCATGACAAGATCATGGAGAGTGATAAAGACAAATCATGTTCCTACATCATAACTTCAGGTTGCCCCATCGAAGTACAACCTTCTATGATGGTATAAATTCAGTAAATAGAACTTCTTCATCTAAGAGGTCTTCATGTAGTTCCCATTCCGCTGGAATTGGATGGTCAGCAAAGAAGTCTGCCAAAGCTTGTCCTTTGATGGCATTTTGTGGAATGAATTTAATGTTGAACTCGGACAATAGCAGCACCCATTTTCCAATCCTTCAGGAAAGAATCGGTCTAGACATTATGTACTTTAATGGATAATTCTTTGAAATAAAATGGATCGTGTATGATAGCATATAATATCTTAATTTTTAAGTTGCGAAGATTAAAGCAAGACATATTTCTTCAATAAGTGAGTACTTCATTTCAGTACCTACCAGTATCCGGCTCAAGTAATAAAGCACATTCTCTTTTCCTTCATCGTTGACTTGGACAAGAAATACTCCTAGAGAATATTCTTGTGCTGCAACATAAAGAGTCAGTGGTTTCCTTGAGACCTGGAGCTATGAGTGCTAGTGGATGATACAAATATTGCTTAATGCTTTGGAAAGTGCTTCGACAAGCATCATCCCATTCA
>CAIGRL010280197.1:0-17274 GCA_903798325.1 Fraxinus xanthoxyloides
TTCGAAATTTTACATCCAAAAAAAATCATCTCATGTAAATTTTCGAATGCAAAATTACATGCGGTATGATTTTTTTAAACGTAAATTTTTTATTGTAAAACTTCTCTCAACTTTTTTAAAGTTCGATTACGCCCCCTAACTTTAAAGTCATGCGTCCGCCCCTGTGTGCCCGAATGGATCGAGAGCTACAAGCCTCCAGTTACTATGTTAAAGATATCTGCAAATAAGAAAACTTGAACCCAGCAATTCATAGAATTGTAAACTGTACTCGGAGCCATTTCAAATTAATTCTTAACCAATTTGATGAAGTTTTTACGTTCACAAAATGGACAAAAAGTAACTAAAACACTGCAAACAACGGGAGGGATCCTGCTAAGAAAGGTGCCGCATGAGATGACAAAGTAGAAGACATGCCAAGATCCAGAATGACACATCTTAAATTTAAGTTCGTGAACAGCTACCCACTTGTGTTGCCAATTTTTCATACCTGTGACATTGAATGACAGCTTAACTTCATAAACTAATTCACATGAACGATCAACACCATTCTACAGTGGCTTTGCACCACCATTTTCCTGGACAGAGTTCACTGGTGTGGAGGAGCCACTCCTCTTAGAAGTGTTAGATTGACCTGTAATTGTCCTGCCCATGAACTTTCCAGCTTTGCTTAGACCACTGCTGAAGGCCCCAAGACCACTACCAACAATTCCTGCACCAGCACCAATACCCGTACCCACCATACCAACACCAGAACCAACCAGTGAGGCAGCCCCATCTAAGGCATCCATAGTGCTCCCAATAACTCCAGCTTCTTTCAGTTTCTTTCTTTCTTCTAGGATCCTCTTCTCTTCTTCAAGGGCAGCCAATTGTTCTTCCTTGTTAAATTCATGATAAAACACCTGCATACGAAACCCATAGCTTGCCAAGCATCAAACTCGGAGCTTCTATTAAATGACAACAGAAAAGTACGATAACATGTCCAATGTTCAAGTAATCAATAAGTTGTCGAACATTTGGACCATCATGAGAAAAAAAATAGAACAGTGTGTGAGAGTTGGATATATAAGTTGAGCTGATGCCAACAAGTGTTTCGTGCATTAGGAAGTTCCACGTTCTTCGGGTAAAATACAGTCTTAATCACAAGGTTGTACCTGAATTGTAATAGTTCCTCTATCCTTCTTATCTTTGATTTTAAGCATATCTAGGGATGGCAGCAGCCTTAATTCAATTTCTTTTGAATTCTCTGCTTCCAGCTCAATAAGAGGTAACTTTGCAATGCCCAATCGCTCATCTTGCCCAACGTCTTTATCAAAGACCTTTATCCACAAGCAAGCAAACAGTCAATCCATCATACAGAAACGGAAAGAAAGGTTGCATGAAAACAATTGCTGCTGCATGAAAAAATAGACGTTTCTGAACGCAGTGTCCCTGAAGTTGCAATCATATGCCAACAATATTATCTAAACCCTAATGACTCCTCATCATGAATTGAATGGAACAGGGTAAATCTTCCAACTTCCCAATGACCAACCCTACTTTTGAGAAATTGATTTGACCGTAATGGCAAAAGAAAAAAGGAATCATCTTGAAAGAATACACCAAGTCATCAAAGGAGTTAAAGTAAGCTTGTTGGGCTTCAAAATATCTTGAAAAGGTCCGATGGAAAACAGGAAAATTATAAAAATTCAGTGTTAAAAATATCTGATTAATATCATTAATTACATATTTTTTTCATCAGATAGGGCAAAAAGCACATGATTGTTATTACATTCTATACGAGTTCTGGAGTAGGAATAATCTACATGAACCAATTCACTCAAAATGTAACCTTCCTCTCTATACGATCACATCTAACCTTTTCTTTATTCATTTGATTTTCCTTCCAGGCCTCAATGGAGTTTATCCCTGCTAACCCATCAATCAATATAGATAAAATAGTAATTAACCCATAAACTAATATAGATTAAATAGCAATTCATCGATTATTTCTAAAGTACCATTTTAGAATACCATTTTCCTGGGAGCATATATGAATCAAATACTAAGAATAAAAACATTCACATTGGTGCATGCTTAAACAACTAAAAGCGATATCATGATAAACTAGTAACAACTAACTAGGAAATTTTATTTGGCGAGTAGAAATATTAATAGAAGCATAATATGATAAGTTTAGGAACCATGCACGAAATCTGGAGGGAGCATTGGTGTAGAGATCAAACCTCAATGATAAGAGACTGTGTCTCCTTGTCTTCTGCAATTAAGTCAAAAGTTTGATTCCAAACAGGATTCAGGTTGTTTTCAATAGCCTTTGTTTTGAACTTGAACAGTGGACGAATGTACACAACAGAATAGGGATCAGATTTTCCAATTAACTCCTTGTTTTTCAAGTTGTTTGCCCTTAATACAGTAATTGTAAGCTTTCCATGTGGCTTAAGCTCCAACTCACTGTAAAAATCCAGAAAAGAACAATTAAGAAGAACATGCAGGTTAGAATTTGTAAATCTATATACCAAAATGGTTCCCAGGGCAAGTAAAGAGATACGGCATAGATGTTACAAAACCCAATGCCCTGATTGGAAACTTCAATAATTAAATCACTCCTTAGTAACAGTTTTTTTTAATTTTAGATGAGATCATCATATAATATGGTACAAAGCAGGTGAGGATCCCAAATCAATTTGAACCTCCATGTATTCTTGATAAGTGCATATGTTAGACTTCTGCACAAACACGAACGTAGCCCGCCTATGGACATGCTACAGATAGAGAATTATATATCACCCATTTTTTAGCTTTAACTTTTAATAAGGTGGTCGTTGAATAAAACCTCGGACCAATGAATGGAAGTGTTATCTTCCATGCCCATGCCAAAGATAAAGAATTGAATGTCACGTCTCTTTTTTAGCTTAAACTTTTATAAAGGTGGTCATCTGATAAAACCCCAGACCAAAGAATGTCGGTGTAACTACCATGCCCATGCTTATGATATTGTGTCAAATCAGATTATTAGTTGACTGAATTTCAAGATTAAAGTGGTGCGGTTGCAGTACCAAAGCTAATACTGTAACTTCTTCACTAAAACATGCAATTTGAAGACTAAAATTGAACTGCTGATTAATCCATTCTGCAAGGAACAAATATTTGCTATCGTCCACTAGAGACTTAGCATGTCATTGGACTAAATTCTACCCAGTCGTCACAGGCTCAACTTTTCTTCTTCCTGTTGTTTGATAGTTATGAGCTAAAATTTTGAGTTACAGAGAATTTGACATATATTGCAGAAATTACACTTAAATGGTAGCTGAATTATCACACTGTATGTTAAAATAGGAATAAAACTGAGAAAACCCAAGCCAAAGGAAAGGAAAATAAAGAAACAAGATGACAGTATTTGGAATATGGAAAAACAGGCAGGAAAAGTGAAGTACCTTGTATCTACAGGCATGCCACCAATAGGAACAACAATCCTGTGGGGCCATTGAAGCATATCCGTGATTATTGAAGTAACAGTATCCTTGTAGGAAAAAACACGGTCAGTTCAAATAACATTGCATATAGTATGACTAGAGACAAACAGTATCAAAACTTACATCAATCATATCTGAAAGCCCAGGAATGGCTGTCAAACTTCCACCAATAGCCTTCAGAGTATAATCAATTCTTGGCTTGGGCTGATTGAAACAAAAAGATATAACCATATCAGAATAGTCAAATCATATTCATACCAGAAAAGTTAAAATATAATATATAAAAAAAACAAGAAGAAGAACAGAAACATGAGACATATTATGTCGCCCTCCAATAGCAGTTAAAAGCTAGGAATTAACACTTGTCACATTGGGGAACTGACAGAATATACAACTGCAAGTAAATATGACCAGATACTCCACATAAAAAGTTTTAACTGGATTATGAACAAGCAATAGCCAGCGACAAAGCATTTTCTTCAACCTTATTTTGATTAAGTTCAAAACTGACAACATGCAGTGGTTAAAATTGAAAAATCATATCTACAAACTTAGACAAGACATATCAGTAAACTTCATAACAGATTGTGGAAATCCGGATCACATCAAATAAGGAGGAGGGCGAAATTAGGCAGAATTGATTTTAGAGATTATCCCCTTTCCATAATTAGTGTTGTATAGTTTATTATTTGATTTCTTACTAGTTTTAGGAGATTAGAAGTTTCCTTCTTTACAGCTTCCTTTGTATCATAAATTGTAACTCGTGACATTGTACAATCATTGAGGAATATGCAATCAATTTCTCTACACTATCAGAGTGAGGTTATTTTCTAACCTAACCAAACCATTGCCGAAGCAGCCACAAATAACAGAGAATCCATGACCTCTGAATCAGAATCGGAGGTCAAGTCTGCCATGAGTACAGGACAAATTGAGAATTCATCCTTCCAATTCATGATAGAAAAATTGAACGGGGAGAATTTTTGAGAATGGGCACAATCGATAAAACTAATAGTCGGTGGAAAAGGAAGGCTTAGTTACCTGATCGGAGAAACCAAGATGTCTGCCTCAACCAATGCTGCTCTCCTTAAAAAATGGAAGTCGGAGAACTTGATGGTGACTGTTTGGCTTGTCAATTCCATGAAGCCCATGATTGGGAAAACATATCTGTTCGTTGCAGTTCATCCAACTGCTAAGGACGTTTGGGAGGTTCTGAAAGAAACGTATTCAGATGCAGAAAATGCCTCCAAAAGTTTCGAAATCAAATCAAAATTGTGGTAAACAAAGCAAGGGGATTGAGAAGTGACTGACTACTACCTAGAGATGACTGGGTTGTGGTAGGAATTGGACTTGAAACAGAGGAGGAGTGGAAGTGTTCTGATGACAGTGTATGATAGACAAAAAAATTGGAAAATGAGAGTGTTTGAGTTCTTAGTGAGTCTCCACCGCATCTAGATGATGTTCGTGGCCAGATTCTTGGCCGGCAACCTCTTCCCTCGCCATGGGAAGTCTTTGCAGAGGTGAGATGAGAAAAAACGCGGCGGAAGTTTATGTTGAACGACTCCGGCGCATATGGGTCTCCAGTGGAAGTGTCAAGATAGATTTCTAAAAGGTTTGGGCCATCTGTTAATGGCCAGCCAGTGAAGGAAATGGGGAAAATAATGGAAGCGATGGGCTAGATGTTTTTAATAAAGGAATGAGCCTAAATCATGGTCCAAATAATTCTAATGGTGGGCCTGGGATGGCTAGCCTATATTCCAAACAAGCTGTGATCGGTACAAGCCCAAAACAACAACGGGGTCCACCGTGGTGTGAACATTACCAAAAACCAAGACACAAAGAAAACACATGCTGGGATATACATGGAAAATCAAGCGATTGGAAACCGAGTCAAAATAATAAAAATCGTGGATACCAAGCAAGCGTCTATTGATTACCAAATTGGAGAATCTGAGTCAAGTAGTGCATTCAATACCAAGCAGATGGAGCAACTTTACAAAATGTTTTCTAGCCTCCAATCATCGAGTCGAGTCGAACCTCCGAAAATAACCCTTCTAGCTCACTAGCCCACAAAGGTAATTTCTTGGGAGCCTTACAATCTATCATGCAATCTAAAACTCTTTGAATTATTGACTCAGAAGCATCTGACCACATGATGGACTCCTACCCCCTATTCTCTTCATACTGCACTTGTACGGTAACCTGAAAGTTAAAATTGCAGATGGTTCACTATTGTCAGTCGTAGGAAAAAGGGAGTATCGAAATTTCTGATTCTATACCTTTAGAATCTGTCATTCATGTTCCAAATTATCGTGCAATTTACTTTCCATAAGCCAGTTGACAAAAAATTCAAATTGCTCTTTTAAATTTCTCCCATCTCACAGTGTTTTTTAGGACCTATTATCGGGGAAGAAGATTGATAGTGCTAAGGAATGTGGAGGACTTTACTACCTTGAAGAGACTGATGGGAGTAAACAATGTCAGTTAAAGTTTTTGATTTTGCAATTGTTATTCGAAATAGTGAAATTTTGTTATTGCATTTTATGATGAGTCATCCAAACTTTCAATACCTAAAATGCATATTTCCCTTAATATTTATGAATAAAAAGTCTATTGATATTCAATATGAAATATGTGAGTTTGAAAAACATCAATGTACATCATTCAAACCTTCTAAGTCATTCACTATGATCCATAGCGATTTATGGGGGCCCTCACGAATTCTCAATTGTACTCATGCAAAGTGGTTTTTGACGTTCTTTGACGATCACACTCGAATTTACTGGGTTTACCTACTAAAAGATAAATCAGATGTTCATTCTGTATTCATCATTTTTCACTCTATGATCCAAACACAATTCCAAACACATTCAAATTTTACGTACAGATAATGACACAGAATACTTCAATAACACCATGGGGGATTTTCTCCAGACACGTGGAATAATTCCAAGCTCTTGCATCAACACTCCCCAACAAAATGGGATTGTTGAACATAAAAATAAGCATCTTCTAGAAGTTGCTCGCACATTGATGTTCACTACTAACATGCCCAAAATGTTTTAGGGAGATGCTATGCTAACATCCACCTACCTAATCAACAGAATGCCTAGTCATATTCTTAACTTCGAATCACCCCTCCAAAAACTTCAGAATTTTTTTCCAACCTCTCACAACTCCATTCTACCCTTATGAGTGTTTGGATATACTGCTTTTGTTCATATTCACTTTCATCACGAAGGGAAACTTGATACTCGAGCGGTTAAATGTATCCTCATTGGATATTCCCCTACTCAAAAGGGCTACAAGTATTATGACCCCTCCATGAAGATCTTTGCAAGCCTTGATGTCACCTTTTTGAAGATACTCCGTACTTTCAAAAAACCTGGGAGACCATACATGGAGATTGGTTTCTGAATTTCAATCTCACTCCTCCTAAACCTACACCTACACCACCAAGCATCAAACCCATCCTACCATCTAGTATGTCTCTAGCAGAATAAACCTTAAACCCGATGGAGATATGGAAAAACAAAATGATAAAGAGATACTAGCCTACTCACGGGAGCCAAAAGCAAAGAACAAAGAGACAATCACATCCAAAGCACTAAAAGAGTCAGAGCCGATGATAGATCCTCATGAAACTTCAGAAATCCCTAATTTACCCATTGCTCCCAGAAAGCAACCTCGGTCATCTATTCTCCACCCTATTTCAAAAATCTTATCTTATAATGCTAGATAGGATTGCGTAATTTCACATCTCATCTTGACACTACAGAAATCTCGAGAAATATCAACGAAGCCTTGGAAAGTCCTAAATGGAGAAAAGCGATATAGGAGGAAATAAGAATGTTGGAAAAAAAAATGAGACTTGGGAGGTATTGGACCTGTGGAAAGGAAAGAAACCAGTTGGGTGCAAATGAGTCTTCAACTTGAAATATAGAGCTGATGAGACAATAGAACGGTATAAAGTTCAGTTGTTTGCAAATGGCTACACACAAACCTATGGCATCGACTCACAAAAACATTTACACCAGTAGCAAAATTGAATACCATTCGAGTACTTTTGTCCTTTGCAGTAAATTTGGATTGGTCACTACAACAATTCGACATTAAAAATACATTTTTGAACGGGGAAATAAAAGATGAAGTTTTTATGACATTACCACCAGGATTCAGCAAGAAGAATGAAGGAAATTGAGTAAGTGGACTTAAGAAATCTCTATGTGGGCTCAAACAGTCACAAGGGCATGGTTTGATAGATTTGCAAAGGTATTAAAAGGTCAAGGGTATCGATAAGGGCAGGGAAATCAGATCATACTATGTTTTACCAACAATTTGATGATGGGACTAAGGCAATCCTAATTGTATATGTTGATAATATTATTCTAACATGAGACAATGTAAAGGAGACAGAAAGACTAAAGAAATGCCTAGCCACCGAATTTGAGATAAAAGATTTGGGACAAATGTGGTACTTTTTGGGAATGGAAGTAGTGCGATCAAAAAAGGGAATTATTATTTCACAACGAAAGTATGTTCTCGACCTCTTAATCGAAACTGGCATGCTAGGTTACAAACCAAGTGATACACATCTGGAAGCGGGAAAAAACTTGAGGATGTCAAAAATCCAGTAGAAATAGACAGAAATCAAAGGCTAGTTGGAAAGCTAATCTACTTATCACACATAAGACCTGACATTGCATTTGCAGTGAGCCGTGTAAATCAGCATTTGCATCCTCCAAAGGAAAGTCATCTGGAAGCGGTCTACAAGATACTGAGATACCTCAAGAGTTCTTAGGAAAATAACTATTTTTCAAGGAGTGAACGGAAGGAAGTCGAAGCCTTCACAGATGCGGATTGGGCAAGTTTAATAGAAGACATAAGATCAACCACTGGTTATATTGCACACGTGTGTGGGGGAAATCTCGAAATATGGAGCAATAAGAAACAAAATATTGTGGCCGAAAACAGTGCTAAAGCAGAGTTCATAGCTATTGTACAAGGAATATGTGAAGGACTATGGCTGAGAAAACTTCTGGAAGAATTGCAGGTTAAAGTAAAGCATCAATAGCTTTTGATAAGAAGGCAGCAATCTACAAATCACTCGATCCAGTTCAGCATGATCACACCAAGCATATAGAAGTAGATAGACACTTCATAAAAGAAAAGGTCGAGAAAGAGACTACTTGCATGACCTACGTCCCTACACAAGAAAAAACTGCCGATATCTTTGCCAAATGACTACCTTGACAAAACTTCAATGATTTTATATGCAAGTTGAACGTGATTAACATCTACGATCCAACTTTAAGGAGTGGGAGTGGAAATCCGGATCACATCAAATAAGGATGAGGGCAAAATTAGGCAGAATTGATTTTAGAGATTATCTCCTTTCCATAATTAGTGTTGTATAGTATATTATTTGATTTCTTAGATTAGAAGTTTCTTTCTTTACAGCTTCCTTTGTATTATAAATTGTAACTTGTGACATTATACAATCATCGAGAAATATACAATCAATTTCTCTACATAGATCAACTCTATTTTGTAGCTCTTTCGTCATTGTCTTCTGTCGTTCAATATATCATCCTTATACTTTGATCAGATTTCAACCAATGAACATTTAATCATTGACCACTGCAATTAACCATGAAAATCTAGACCAGGAACAATTATTGTAAACTTAAGCAGAGTCTTGCTCTTTCTTGGTATCTTTGACATATAATAGATATATTAACTTTGTCAGTGAATGTTGACTTGTTGACCTCGGAGCTACCTTCTCACAAATTAGATTCTAGAGGGACCTCTCTACAATATTCAAGATTTTTTCACCCAATTACGTTTTGCAGTGTCTCCATTGGTTACTCAAAGACTCTGTCTATTCGATTCAATCCCCCAAAGCTAACAGAAGTAAATCGACATGTACAGTCAAGAATATACCTCAGCAAGTAGAGCAACCACAACTGCAGAGATGCAAGGAATTTCTTCTGCAAGCTGGAAAATAGCACGAACTACAGTAAAAACTTTAAGATCCTTCAACTGCAGCAAACACAGAACAGCAACATCCCATTATTGAAGTTAAGAATACAACAGTATAGATGATAGTTAATGAAAAGTAGATACAAATCAACACTCGTAAGACAGCAACTGGTTGTTAATTTGGTGAAATGTCTGATGCACCTACCTGAATCGGGATAGAAGCAACAAGAGCAGCCTCAATGGCTAAAATAATACTTGGATCACCACCCCATCGGAGGTCAATGTCCATTGTGATTTGACCTTTCTTAAGGCTCTGGACACGAATACCTGCATCAATCAAGTAATTATGCATGCAATATCTTGGTTCCATCGAAATTCTAAAATTTTAATTTTCCAAGAAATATGACTGCGACCTAAACTTTGAAAATCTTCGTAAGTCTCTTTAAATCAAAAACAAAAAGTCCTAAAATATGTGATGTAAATGAGAAAACATTTCACCAACTACTAATGCAGCTTCAAAAGAACAAATTTAGAGCAAAAAATGGCTAACACTAAGATATGAAGTTTACTATTACATTTTGCATCCATCAAAGCATGAATCAAAATTGAAGCCTTGGAAGCATATTTTTTTCTTGGTTCTTTACAAAAAAGCTGGTTCTACTTCATCTCCTTCAGCATTTCATCCAGAAGGTACCGAGTTGGCAGGACAGCTAAGATAGAAGAAATATAAGAGTAATTAAAAGACACTATTCATTTATAATTTTTTAAAGCCCTTGAGTTCAACTCCCAACTGTCTATTGACTGGTCGGTGGTAATTCAACTATTATCCACCCTTTTGACCATCAAAACTCCTACACTCTCGACTAATTACAATGTCGGAGATGTCATCTAGGTTTCTTTAAGTGCTCTTCCATACAGTATTTTGACCAATTTCGACTTCAATAAAATTATTATTTAAGTACCTAATGCAGACACTTGTTTTATGTTTTATCCAAACAACAGGGCAATGTAGCAGATAGAGGCATAGAGCAATCAAACAAATTATATTTCCAACATGATAAAATTTATCAAGATGCCCGTATAGAACACCACAATTAGTCAGTCAACAACTGAAAAAGATGTACTTGCAAATCCATAACATAAGTAATACTTGAAAGATTCTAAGTATCGCAAGCATGCATAGTATGATTGACGAGGTTTTAAATTCATCTGCCTCTTAACAGAAAAGCAATCTTTAAACCATCAATATAACAAACTAATAGATAATGAACACTGAGAAAACCAAAAGTCAAACGAAAAGATCGATTAAAACATCCAAGAAATTTAAGCAGATTAAAGTTTCTATAATAAAACAATCGTCAACAAAGTTTTGCTCATTTTGATATCAAACCACCAAAGAGATCAAGCAAATAAAAGGTCCAAAACCAAGCAAGAGGAAAAAGGTGAAGACATTATGTTTACATGAGTCAGTCAGTATACTTGATACCTTCAATCTTCGGGGCCACAGTTCCAAGAGACAGTTTGCTAAACTTCATTGATGTAATGCCTGGAGGTCGATATTCTTCCAATAAAGGTTCAACAGAATCTTTTATAATAGCCTCTGCTGCCTGAGAAGAATCATGATCAAGAAAATCAGCAATGTGATCTCATAAAATGGAAGGTCGAGAAATTTTGTTAATGGTAAAATCAGATATTGGATTATGAACATTGATCCTCTGCATTAGAATCAAAGAATTGTATATTAACATACTCATGATGTGTATGCCTTTACACTGCACAAGTTACACCTAGTGGATTATTGAGAAAAGAAGAGAGGAGAAGAGAAGCGAAGCATACATCTGCAACAAATGGCCACAGTTTACTTAATTGCTTGTTTAGCCATTTCACCTGAAAGAAGAAGCAAAGCACAATGAGATGATGAAGGGCTAACAATGACCAATTCCAAATCACTCAGAAAAGAGAAAAAGATCACACAAGTTCAACGGCATATATATTATTATATAAACCTTAAACCAAACCTCACGAGAAAAAGGAGGTGTCTGCCAAGATGATCTAAACCTAAGAGTACATTTTTATAGCAAAAGAAGAAGAGGTGACAACCTTCCATCTGCATGGTAGGAAAATTCCTGCTGGACATTTCTATTGTCATTCTCAAGGAGATAATTTCATTATACGAAGCACCTTTTGGATGTTCATAACCAGTTCATGCTCTTGAACTGAGCATGTACCATGTAATTTCTAATTTCATAACAAGAACAATCCTATTTTGCTTCCATTTCCAACTCAGAAGACTGTAAAGTTCCGATTAATGCCCATAATCAGAGTGAAAAAGGACTCCTCTCAATTGGGAGCTGCAGTTGAGACAAAAAGACTATTATAGAAGGTCTTGCTCCTAACACTTGGAAGCAACCAGGTTGAGGAATGAGGCAATGAGAAGCTAACAAACCACTCTCCATTCTTATTCATTTGTGTTTTCCCTTTAAGATCTCGGAATCTGTTTTTCAGCTTGTTGAATGCATGCATGTCTCCACCGAAATGAAAAAGGATTCATAGACAAAAAAAGAAAATGACCCAAAGTTTACAATAGGCTGTACAACAGAACTATTAATCCCATTGTATAATTCATCAAGTAAATAAGCTCCAAATAAAGTAACATGAAAGAAGCACCCACAATAATCGCCCAAGACATTTCCCAAGCTAAACATTCAATAACTTTTAAAACAATGCTTACTACTTGATTGGTTACGCAGTTGCTAGCAGTTTTATCAATTTACGTCCTGTACTATGCGGTGTCATTTCCAACATGAATAATGCTCTTTGGACAGGAGCTCAAGGACAGGGATGGAGGGACATGGTGATGTTGCAAATAATAATTGGGTGTAGTGTTTTTATTTTTTTTAGACTGTCCAATCATTTGTAAACACGTGTCCCCCTTGTTTTTTAACTTGTCTTTGTGCCTGTTTGTGTAGCACAATTGTTTCCCACATACCAATATAAGCTCATGCTTATGAAAAATGGTAAGACACAGTGCAACCAATGTCAACACCAAAATGTTTAAGAGCACGTAAATAAGCCCAACAACCATTACACTCATAATATATGTTTACTTTTCAAAAGTCGAAAGCAATCAGGAAAAAGAATGATAAAGTATTACTACCTGTTCAAAAACAGGGAAAGATATCCATTCAGGAAAATTTTCACCACAGATTTTCTTCAAATCATCCCTGTTGAGAGAGCTCAGTGATTTTATATCAACTGCCTATCAAAAAACAGAGAGAAAAATGAATTACAGTTATATACCATAACCAAAAATATCAGATAAACTAACAATGTACACAGCAAAATATTAAAATCAATACTCCCGCAAAAACAACTATGGCACTGGGTTCTACAAAAATGACAAAAAACAATTATAATAAAGATTCATTTTCCTTTCTATAAAACAAGTATAATTCATTTAATACTTTATAGCAAAAAAATTCAATTAAAACAACTAACTATCACTTCCAAGTTAAAAAAAAAAAAACTTAGCAAAGAGGCGAAAAATATAATTATCACGCGTAAACCTTAAAACCTCCCTAAAATCGAGAAAATTATGAATTTAAAGAAATTTAATTCAAGAAAGTAAAAAAACGAAAAAAACCTTAGCAATTCGCTTGTTGCTCCTGTACCGCATCATGTGCTGCCAACCGGCCATCAACGCGATTCCGAAAACAATCCCGATCAACATTCCCGATATCAACCCCATATTTTATTTCTCCTTTTCCCCCTTTTCAGAATCACAATCCTTGATTTCAAATTTCACGCTCTGGAACGTTATAGAACTCCCCAACTTCTATAAACTGAAATAAATATTTCTATTACCGTTACTAATCCTGATTCTATTAATAATCTTCAATTATTTCATGTGTTCGTTGTCAAACTCTGTTTTCATAAAGCACATCCATCCACAAGATTTGGATTTATAGGCCAACGAAAGGGGATTATTTCTATGTGTATATATAAATGATTCCAAATTGAAGGATAAATTACAGTACCCCATGGGTGCGCAATCAAGTAAGGTAGTTGTACTAGTCAATTTACCACCTCTGCCTCTCCCTCCTACATTAAATATTTCATATAATATTATTTTATACGTTTACTTCTAGGTGTCTGTTTGGGTATTTTCAATCAAATTTGTAAAAATTGATTGATCGATATACTTGGTGCCTTTCTGTATATTATATTGAGCATCGATGAATAATATTCCATTTGAATGATTTTTGAAGTATTTTTAAATTAAATATTTGAGTTGAATTAAACATTTTTTGGGTTTGATTTCGACCACGATTTTGTCTCTGTCTCCCCCTTTTTACCTATTTTATCATTTTTATTTTAATTAATTTTGATATGTCGCAGTGGGTACCCACTAATTTTGGCGATGTACATCCATTGCCGACATGAAGACAGATTAAGACGTTTGGACATTTTTGGGCATGGGCGTTTTGATTTAAGAACAAAGATCAGATGAGGTTATTTTTATCGAGTCATAATTAGTAAATTTGAGAAATGTTTAGAGGTTTGGATACAATGATCAAAAGATGTGAAACAAGAAATCTATGTACAGAGTATATGAGGAAATTAATACGGACGTTTTGGTACATATATCATTGGGAAGACAATTGAATGTGTAGTTTAACACACATAAAAATTGGATCATAATTTGAAGTTGTTGATCAAAAGTCATGTTTTGAAGGCAGACAACCGAAGTAGAAAAAGGTAGTTGGTCGTAGGTGGCCTCAAATTCGATCAACCTTAAAATTGTAATTTGTATTTCCTAATATACAATCATGCAACATGTACAAGATGGGTCGCCATGCAATTTGATAGAATGTCGGGTGATAGAACTGCATTGGCATGTATAAATTTGTTTTTTGTCCAACATATAATGCAGTTAAGCCACCTAACGTCTTATCGTCTGAGAAAATTGAAGACATTCAAGTTTTGTATCCACTTTTATTCTAAATTATCCGAATTATATATTTATTTTTTGTCTCGTATTTAAGTGACCAAAAGATGATATGTTAAATCTTTCGTGGTTGAAGTTTTGATGAAACATTATTAACTCTTTAATTAATTAATTGCTCGTTTTATTTAATTCTTGTCTTTTGGATCGATTGTGTTTCTCTTATGGGAAAAATTCATTTCTCAGATTTTTATTATATACTATTTCAAAAATAAAAAAAAAACCTTTCAAATTTCTAAAATCAGATATTTGACAATACATATACATATAATTAACTCATCCCACCTTCACTACCGCTCCGAAGACCGTTCCAACGACTACTCCGATTTCGACAACTATTCCGGCAACTGCTCTGATTCCGACGAATATTTCTAGGACCATTCCACTGCCGATTTATTTAGGCGAATGCTCCGATTCCGGCAATTGTTCCAACTTCGGTGATATTCCATCGACAACTCCGCTCTATTTTCTTGTGCATTTGACACGATTTTTGACCTCTTGATTGTTGCTTGTGACTAGTAATATAAAATGTGACCTATAAATTTGAATCGTGACTCTACAACACATGTGACCTGTTAATATTGATTTGTGATCTGTTTATATTGATTTGTGACCTCTAAAAATGACAATAACTTGTGAAATCAAACCTATAACAATGATCTGTAACCTTGACGATGAATTAATTAGCCACAGTTAACTATCAAATTTATTGATCATACTAATCTGTGACCCGTCTTTATTGATTTATGATATATACAAAATGACCGTGACTTATGAACTCAAACAAGTGACCAGTAAACTGTGACCTTAACAACTCATTTATTCATTACAAATTGATCACAATTTATCAAAGTGTTGGTCACAACTTATTTTATGGTCATAAATCAAGAATTTTATAGGTATTTCTCGGTCACAAATAGAAGATTTTATAAGTTACGACTTATTCATCGATCACAAAATCAATATTTTTATTTGTCACAACTCGATTACAATTTAATAAATTGTGAATCGCGGTAACAATTTTTAGGTCACATATTATGCATCGATGACAAATCCAAAATTTTATTAGTCACAACTCATTTATTTTATTGATGACATTCTCAAATTAATTGGTCATGCATTATTTTTTTTTATCACAAATCACATATTTTATAGGTCGCGTATTATTTTTCGGTCACAAGTAAAAAGAAATTTGGTCACAAATTATCGAATTTTAAGGTCACAGTTTAACAATGTGTCATATCAATAACATTTCCTTCTTTTTTCAACCGCATATTAAAATTTTTATAGATCACAAGTTATTTCTCGGCTACGAATTAATTTTTTTTATAAGTCACAGATTGAAAAAAAATCAAAACTTTGATTGGTCACAAATCAATTACAATGAGTCATCACAATTTTGAATGGTCACACTCGATTACACGCACAAAATAATCACAGTTACCTCCAACCTCATATCTCCGATACACTTGACACCCACCGTCGCACGCACAAAATAATCACGACCACCATAATAACAGTCACCAATAACCACGCACAAAATAATCAGTGTCGCCTCCAACCCCATCTCGTTGGCATGACCGACACCCACCGCTGCACGGCGTGCACACCACAACCTCACGGCAAAACCACCACCGCACACACCCTCTCCCGAATCCAGANTTTTTATAAGTCACAGATTGAAAAAAAATCAAAACTTTGATTGGTCACAAATCAATTACAATGAGTCATCACAATTTTGAATGGTCACACTCGATTACACGCACAAAATAATCACAGTTACCTCCAACCTCATATCTCCGATACACTTGACACCCACCGTCGCACGCACAAAATAATCACGACCACCATAATAACAGTCACCAATAACCACGCACAAAATAATCAGTGTCGCCTCCAACCCCATCTCGTTGGCATGACCGACACCCACCGCTGCACGGCGTGCACACCACAACCTCACGGCAAAACCACCACCGCACACACCCTCTCCCGAATCCAGATGCGGCACTTCCAACTCTCATTTCACTACCATCACCACCCGTCAACCACAATATTGCCACCATATCTGCCACATTCAAAACCAAAACACAAATCTCATCTCAGATCTAAGCAACTATTTGTACAAAAAAAATTCCCAAAATTTGCGACGTTGTGCAGATGCTGATCGGCACTGTAGCTTCTGAGGTGGCAGATACTGGTCGGCACTGCCGCTAACACTGGCTCCCGATCCACCGGGGGATGAAGTGAATGTCATTTCGTAATTGGGTTCTATCATCCACCTACTCCCACTCAAACTCCTATTTTCATTTTCGACAATTGACCACACACCAGATCAAATCGACTAAGAGCACTGCGACATTTTCCAAAACCATATCCCATCATCTCGACAGCTGCGAACCACCAACGCTATCAGCGCTATCGCGAACCACCATACCATTAGCACCGTCACTCGCGCACGGCAGTGACTGCGAAGTATCGAAAGATCGAAGGTTTTGGGGGTGGTTGGGTTCAGAAGATCGAAGGTGTGCTGCGGACATGAAATCAGAATTTCGTGGTGTAGGGTCGCCGAAGCGACCTATAATGGAGGTGGTGGTGTCGCCGGAGAGGCGGTGCCAGCAGTGGTGGTACCGACGGTGTAGGGCGTGTGGTGGCACCGGGGATAGAGAGAGGGGAGAGAAAATGGGATGAAATAATTATGGTAGGTTTAGGTAATTATATTATGTAATTGTAATATATATAATTATAATGTATCTAAATAAAAAATATCTAATTTTTGAAAATTAAAATTTCAAATCTGATTTTAGAATATAGATATTG
>CAIGRL010280307.1:0-13208 GCA_903798325.1 Fraxinus xanthoxyloides
AAAGTTTTCTCATGCAATTCTACAACGAATCAAAACTTGAGAGAAAACTAAAACCCAAAATTGTATCATGAATTAAAAGCATGAAAATCTCTAACAATCATGATAATGAAAATTGAGAAATCTTCATGTTTAACCCTAAATATCCATATGGGTAGTCAAATAACAATTCAAAAATATGTTTGATGAAAATCTATATCAAGAAATTCATAAAATATAACTATTATGATCATTCATAATAATTTAACATAAATCGTGCTCTGATAGAACTTGTTGGATATCCATTTCAATTAGACTCATAAAAATCACTTTCGATTTACCACAGGCTCTAAAAATCATGGTACTCAATGGGTTCTCTCTCACTGATAGGAATAGGAAGACATATAACCTCGAATGATTAGCCTTGGAGACCATAACCCCATAAGGTTCCTTATAACTAGGTATTAATTTCAGTCCCATTAACTTTAAGTAGTCTAGTAATTGGTAACTGTACATTACAAAGTCTATACCCAATGGATACCTCTAAAGCTTAATAACTAGATCACTTAAATTGGCCTCTACTCTACTGAATTAGATAACCCATATCTGCCACCACCATTGCCGCCTTTACACCTTTTTATCACCATTTCCGACCATTTTCTCTTAAGCACCACCTTTCGCCACCACCATCCCACTCGAAATCAAACTTCTAAATCATAACCACTATCACATGAAAATTTATTACCTGTTAAATAACATTGAAAAATGCGATTACATCTTAATATATATTTTCACACCTTTTCAACAATACATTTTATTAATTTTTATTAAAATTTACTAGAAAAATGGATTTTAATTCACGTCAAATAGGTTTAGCGAATTTGAATTTTTTTTTTTTCCAGAAAAGCAGGTATTTGGCGTAAATATAACTTTATGCATACTGGGTCGTGACTATATTTTTCTTACTTTAGGCCCTTTTACATGAAACTTGGTCCGCGTCAATTTTAATGTGGGTTGATAATTTTTGGTAGCATTTATTTTCATCAATCATTTTTAAATATTTATTTCACTTTAAATATATTCTTATTAAAATTTTGAAAAATATATTATTCATCCACATTACATTCTACCATTATCCATATTAAATTCATTCATTTAATAAATGTATGGAGAGATATATAAATGATCTATTAAGCATCCGTCGCATGTCACATCTATTCATTGGTGAATAAGTTTATGATTTGTCTCCAATTAGAATTAAACTTCTTATTTACCAATGGATTGATGCCGTATGTCATCTTTTGAGAAATACATGTAGATTTAAAATTTGCACAGTACAGGATATCACAAAAATCAAGAGAATTTTCATAAAATACGATAATCAATTTGTGGGGTGTCCTCAAATGAGAATTTAGTGAATTTTAATAGTATTTATAAATTCAGGTTCCTTAATAAAGATTTTAATAGATTTTATTAAAATACATTAAAATATAGACGTAAATTTCATTAAAATAGATTTACAAGGATTTCATTAACAAAGAGATTTTGTGAGATTTGGATGGATTTCAAGCTCAAAAATACAAATAACAAAATCTTTAGAAATTCAACATTTTTCTAATGAGTTTCTTATGAATTCTAGAGAAATATATTCAATTTCACTAATATTATAATTTATAATCTTTTAAAATTCACTAAAATCCTAATAGTAGACACACTCTTTAGATTTTGGCTAACATTAAGGGCTCATAAGGTACCTAATGTGATAAGTCTATCAACTTAAAACTAAGATATCTGTTCATCGTAGTAAAAATTCTAGACTAAGATAAATTGGAAGAAATGGATCTCAAAAAACATCATCCATGTTAACTTAAGAACAGGGCCCCCACCTATAGGAGGAGCCAAGTGGCGCCCCTGATAGTACAGGACCATGTGGCCATGTACAATCAGCAAAACCCACTCAAGGGTGCTCTTAAACTTGATGGCTATACTCTCAATTTTATTGTGATAGTTGCTTGATTTCAAGAACTGTGACCAAGTTTTGGAAAAATCGACTATGACACTAAAAAAGAATATCCTATTCAAATTGAGTATCCTCAACTAGAATTTTAAAAAATTATAAATTTTAATGAATTTCATAAATTTGAATAGATTCCACAAAATTCATTATAATATCATTAAATTGTGAAATTTCAAGAGTTCGTCGCGTGTATTTTGAAGTTTGAAATCATTTTATTAATGAAGTTCTTATAAATCCACCAGTAATAAGAATACCTTAATTTATAAAAAAAAAATTATAATTCATTAAAATCTCAGTTGAAAACAACTAACGAATGAATGGTTTACGGAGAATATATCAACCTCATAATTGTTAAGAGTCCATAGATGACTACTTATTTAACATTTATTTGCGTGAAATGCTCCTAATTTTGATTCAATTTTCTTTTGTGAAGAAAAAAATACATTCTTTTCTCAATAATATCCATCAAACATATTTTAAAAGTGATAATTTAATTGGGCCTCAATAACAAAACAAAAAAAAAAAAAAAGACACACACACACGTGGCTGAAGGAGTTTGAGAGAAATTGAGCAAATTATGTGGGAATTGGACTTTCAATCGGACAAAACAATTGGGTGGCTGGAAAAATAAATAAATAAATAAATAAAAAATAATAATAAAATATATATATATATATATATATTAAAATTTTTATTCTCATTTTCAATCATACATTCTTTAATAAAATTCTATCGTATCAATAAATTTTCCTTCTTTTTCAACCACATATTCTCCATCAATATATTATTTCATAATACATTGTTCCAAAATAATGTAGCTCAAACACACCTATATACACAGAGGGAACAAAACATAGGGAGGAGAATATTTTTACGTGCATAAAAAGGTTGAATTGGAGGAGAATGGCGGCTGCTGTGTGAAGAAACAAATTGGAAAAAGACTGCCAGAATTTAGGCAGAAGGTTGGCTAGAACTTTAACATACATGCAGAGAAGACATACAGCGGGAGCCGAAGAAATAATTTCTGACTTTTTTGTGCAGTAATTCATCAACAATTGTGGAAGATATTTGAGAATTAATTAT
The DNA here is from genome assembly GCA_903798325.1 of Fraxinus xanthoxyloides. Classification (NCBI taxonomy): domain Eukaryota; kingdom Viridiplantae; phylum Streptophyta; class Magnoliopsida; order Lamiales; family Oleaceae; genus Fraxinus; species Fraxinus xanthoxyloides. The sequence continues at coordinate 3,077 of CAIGRL010280307.1, forward strand.
GGTGCGTCAATTTATTGGTGATGCCATTTGACTTTTATTTGTTTATTTTCAACATTATGAATGACTAAATATGTTTATGCTGAGATATACAATGAACCTTGTATCATGAGTTTTTTCTTGCCTTTATTTATGTTTGACATTCAAAGTACGTTTTCAATTCTTAAATGATTGGCTTAAATTTATTTTTCTCTACAATTATATGCACAAGGTTGTATGAGTTTTGTGGATTATTTTACACTCGAAAGATTGAAAATATAGTTTAGATAAGTGTCAATTGTCTTAGAACTCGATAATGAATAAAAATATGCTACTATACTTTGCATGATCTTTTAGCATTTATAAATTCATTAATACATTTTTATATGTTCGCATTTGTCATAAAAATATTATTGGGTAACAAGTAAAAATAGTTTTAGTTCTACTCGAGATAGATTATTAAACAAATTAGGATTATTGATTTTCATAACTGAATCATGTTGTCCAATTTATAAGGTTAGAGGTTAGAGATGATTGATATACAATGAGATTCGGGATCCTAGTAAGCCTTTCATCATCATACTTTTATAAAATTTGTATTTAATTATAATCTTACATTTATTTTAGTTCGGTTAGGTCTTGCATTCATAAATTAATTATTTAATTTATAGGAAAAATCACAATTTCAATGGTTTAGTTAAGGCTAAGTTAATTCGATTTTGAACTAATACAATCTCTGTGGGAACAATAGTTGGACTCAAAATCAATTTTACTACTTGTTAACGAACCATGCACTTACGGTAATTTAAACGAATAATATTTTCATGACAAGTTTTTGAAACTGTTGCCGGGGATTATATTTGAGTTTAATTTCATCTATTTTGGCACTAATTTGAACTTTTTGCTTTTATTTTATTTTTCTTTATCAATTTATTTTAATGCTTCTATTTTCTCTCTTTAGGCACGTTATGCAAAATTCGGGAAATGGTTAACTGATATTAGTTCATCCGAAAATCGAACGCACCTTTCATCGTAGGTAGAGAGAAGTAAGGGAAGCACAACAATAAGAGATGGCTAATGTACAAAATAATCCGGTTATCCAAGTGAATGGATAGGTAGTTGTCGATGAAAGAAATATGTTAGTTGAGGAGTCCGTGACTCCACAAATTATTCAAAGTCAATCTAACATCATTTACCTTCCTTCAGGCTGCCGAACTTTCAGCTGAAGATCAATATCATCTATGTATTCCTAAATGGACATCAATTCTATAATAGGGCTGATGAAAATCCGCACACGTATCTCTATTTGGGATTATTCAAATAATTCAATCAAATTGAGATTATTCATACATATTCTACGTAATAGAGCCTTTGAATGGTTAGATTGACAGCCTATTGCCAGTATCACTACTTGGGATGATTTGGCTAAAAAATTCTACACCATATCTTCCCACCGGCGAAGAATATGAAGTTGAAGCATGACATATCCATATTTCGACAGAGGAAAATCGAATCCTTTGATGAAGCTTGGAACAGACTCAAGAATATGCTTCGAAAATGTCTTCATCACGACATTAGTAAATGGTTTTTAGGTCCAATATTTTTATGCAAGTCTAATTCCATCCTGCAAAAGCATGGTTGACTCATCATCATATGGCTCCTTATCTACAAAGACAATTGATGAAACCTTAGAGTTGTTTGAGAAAGTGGCCACTACCACAACCATGTTGGCTTCTAAGCAAGTTGTTCATAGGAAGGCCCTAGAGTGTATGAGGTGGACACTTATACATCATTATTTGCAAAAATTGACTCTTTGATTCATAAGGTTGAGAGCATGTCATAGTCAAACAATGCAGTACAAGCCAAATAGGAAAGTTTTGAAGAATGTGGGGGTAAATCAGAGCATAGCAAAATGTCCAATTCTTGCACAAGATATAGAACAAGTTGACTATGTACAAGCGGCCAACGCCAACAAAATAATCCAAGCAGAGAAGAGAATTTCTTTGGAAGAGATGTTTGGTAAATTCATGGAAAAGACAGATCAGTACATAGAGGCTAATAATCAATTCATAAGAAAGTCTGAGACAACTTTTCAGAACCAAAGTGATGCAATTAAAAACATGGAGACTCAAATGGGATAGATGGCACATGCTATATCACGAAGAGCATCAAGTACATTGCCAAGAAATACAGAGGTTAGGCCCAAGAAACATGTCAAAGCAATTACTACTAGGAGTGGGGTCCAGTTACCTGAGATTTATGTTAAGAGACCGGTTGCGAATAAAGAAAAAGTATTTTCTACTGATGAGGAGCATGTAAAACAGACTGAACAAATAACATATATCTGCCAAAGAGAGTTTAGATACACCGCTCCTATCAAACCATACGAGCATTTGATTCCATTTCTTTAGACTGGAAAAACATATGTTTGACAAGCAGTATACAAAATTCCTTGAGATCTTCAAGAAGCTTCACATCAACATCCCTATTGCTGAGTTTAGTTACACCAAATTCTTGAAGGATATTTTATCTAACAAATGCAAGTTGGACAAACATGAAACAGTGATGTTGACTGAGAAGTATAGTGCCAGAATACAATATAAGCTACCTCCCAAATTAAAAGATCCAAAGAGTTCCATTGTACCTTGCACTATAGGCAATTATTATTTTGATAAAGTTTTATGTGATCTAGGTGGAAGTATTAACTTGATGCACTGTCTATTTTTAGGAAACTAGGATTGGGAAAAGCTAAAGCAATTACAATGACATTACAGCTAGCTAATCGGTCTATCACGCACCTAAGAGAAATTGTTGAAAATATCTTAGTGAAAGTGGACAAATTCATCTTCTCAGCTGACTTGCTTATTCTTAACATGGAGGAGGATTCTACTTATTTTGGATCAACTATTTTTTAGCTACGATAGAGCTCTTATTGATGTGTAAAAAGGTCAATTGATTTCGAGGTTTGGTGAAGAGTAGGTCGCATTTAATGTATTCAAGGCCATGAAATATCCAACTGAGTTAGGCAGTTGCTTTCAGATCAATGTGATTAGTTTCCAGTTGCATAATCCATCTGATCTATATGAGGCATGCATTGTACACTCTCAATCCACTCATTCTGATTCTAATGAGTTGAGATATGGGCAAGATATCTTGAAGATAATCTTCCATATAGACGTAGACCACACTTTAAGGAGTTAGGCGCGGGTCCTATAAAGAATTTGCCATCAATTCAGTTGCCTCCTAAGTTAAAGCTCAAGTAGTTGCTATCTTATCTTCATTATGCCTACTTGGGAGAATCATCCACATTACCTATCATTATATTAAATTCCATCAGTAAGCTTGAAAAATAGAGACTGGTGCAAGTACTCGGGAAAAATAAAATAGTTATTGGGTGTCTATATTTGACATCAAAGGGATCAACCCTATCTTTTACATGTATAAAATTCTCATGGAGGATAAGTTTTAACCAAGATAGACGGCTAGAGGAGACTTAATCCAAAATATGAATGAGGTAGTCATAGCGAAACTTTTGGATACAGGGATAATCTATCATATTTCAAACAGTGCTTACATCAGTCATGTTTATGTTGTGCTAAAAAAAGGGGTATCATAGTAGTACAAAATAAGAATAATGAACTAATTCCACCAGAACTATTACGGGATGGAGAGTTTGTATTGATTATCGCAAACTCAACGCTGTTACTCGGAAGGATCACTTCTCCTTCCATTTATTGATCAGATGTTGGAGAGATTGGCAGGTCAATACCATTTTTGCTTTCTTGAAGGATACTCCGATTATAATCTAATTTCGATCTTGCCCGAAGATCAAGAAAAGACTAATTTTACATGTCCCCACGGCACATTTGCTTATCGTAGGATGCCATCTAGTCTATGCGATGCCCCTGCTACATTTCAACGATGCATGATGGCTATTTTCTTTGATATGGTGGAAAAGTCCATAGAAGTCTTTATGGATGATTTTTCACTCTTCAGTTCTTCATTTAATGAGTGCCTGAGCACTTAAAATTGGTCTTATAGCAATGTAAGGAAACTTATTTGGTATTAAACTGGGAAAAATGTCACTTCATGGTACAATAAGGTATCGTGTTGGGGCATCTAATTTCAGCTAAGGGGATTGAAGTCGACAAGGAAAAGATTCATGTTATTGAGAAATTACCACCACTATCTTCAGTTAAGGGTATTCGTAGTTTCTTTGGTCACGCCAAATTTTATCGTCACTTTATCAAAGACTTTTCTAAGATCACCGAACCATTATACAATCTGCTAGTCAAAGTTGTTTCTTTCAACTTCTCTAAAGAGTGTTTAATAGCTTTCAATACTCTAAAAGAGAAGTTGATTTCAGTATCAATAATAATTATACTAGATTGGAGTTTGTCATTTGAACTAATGTGTGATGCAAATGACTACGCAATGTGAGAAATATTGGGGCAATGGCAAGATAAAATTTAATGTGATCTATTATGTAAGCAAGACATTGAATGATGCACGGCTAAACTACGCCCCCACTGATAAGGAACTTCCAGTTATAGTATATGCTTTTGACAAATTTCGATTTTATCTTCCTGGATCAAATGTTATAATCTACACCAACCATAAAATTTTGAAGTATCTGATGGCAAAGAAGGATGCAAAATCAAGATTGATCAAATGAGGACTAATCCTGCAAGAGTTTGATTTAGAGATAAGAGACAAGAAGGGAGGTGAAAGCGTAGTAGCTGACCATTTATCCTGACTTGAGCATGGAGAGCAGAAAGAATCTATAGATATAAATGAGATCTTTTCAGAAGAAGAGACTTTTGATTTGGATGATGCACTATGGTATGCAGATATTATGAATTATTTGGCCAAATCCATCATTCTACCAGATTATTCAAGTCATCAGAAAAAGAAATTCTTTTCTAACTTGAAGCACTATTTTTGGGAGGATTATATTCTCTACGGACGGGGTCTAGATTATATTATTAGGCGATGTGCTACTAAAGAAGAGGTTCATTGGATTCTCGAGTAATGTCTATCTATGTTGGAGATTTGGGTGCTTCAAAGATAGCTGCAAAAATTCCATAGTCTGGATTCTATTGGCCTTCAATTTCTTAGGATACTTATGAGTTTGTGAGGAGATGCAATAGATGCCAACGCATGGAAAATATCTCGAAAAGGAACGAGATGCCTTTGAATAGCATTCTTGAGGTAAAGCTTTTTGATGTGTGTGTGACTGACTTTATGGGGGCCATTCCCTCTGTCATTCTTGAATCAATATATCATAGTTGCAGTCGACTATGTCTCCAAATGGGTGAAAGCAGTGGCATTACCAACCAACAATACTAGGGTGGTGATTGGGCTCTTGAAGAAGTACATTTTTCACTCGGTATGGTACACCCCCACGCAATTATTAGGTATGGGGATAAACTATTCTCAATCGTCAATTTTAGTCCTTGTTGGCTAAATATGGCTTCCAACATCGTATAACTACCCCTATCACCCTCAGACCAGTGGCGCAAATTGAAATATCCAATTGAAAGTTATAGTAGATCCTTGAGGTGATTGTTAGTTCTTCAAGTAAAGATTGTTCTAAGAAACTTAACAATACCTTGTGGGCCTACATAACAACTTTCAAAACCTCTATGGCATATCTCCTAATCATATGGTTTTTGGAAAAGTATGTCATCTACCATTTGAGTTGGAGTATCGGGCTTATTGGGTAATAAAAAACATGAATTTTGATTTGAAGGCAACTAGTGAAAATAGACTAATTCAATTGAATGAGATGAATGAATTTCGATTGGAAGCCTATGAGAATGCGAAGCCGTACAAGAGAGAACAAAAAAGGTGGCATGACTTGCATATTAAAAGAAGGAAGTTTAAGGATGTGCAACATGTCTTACTATACAATTCAAAACTCAAACTTTTTCTAGGCAAGTTAAGGTCAAGGTGGTTGAAGCCGTACACAATTACTCAAGATTTTCCATATGGGACTATTGAGATTACTCACAAGAGCAAATGAACATTCAAAGTTAATGGATAGCGGTTAAAGCCATACTGGAGCGGTGAATTCTCAAAAGAAAATTCCACCGTTCATCTTGCAATACCGGAGTGAATGAGAGCAAATGAACATTCAAAGTTAATGGATAGCGGTTAAAGCCATATTGGAGCGGTGAATTCTCAAAAGAAAATTCCACCGTTCATCTTGCAATACCAGAGTGAATGACCCAAAAATCGAGCTCCAGACTATAAATCAAGCGCTTAATGGAAGATAACCCATTTTTCTATTCATTTTCACTTATTTTGATTAATTATTTCAGTATACGTAGTTTTAGGGGTTTCATTAGTATTTTAGGATCATATTTACGAACTCATGTATTTAAATTTTTTTAAACACATTTTAGGTGTATTTTAAGACTTGCATTAGTAATTTAGGGATGTTTACTTATTTAATTCATTTTATTTAGGTTCATCATTAACATCTTGACATTATATTGAGTTTACATTGATGTGATATGCATTCTTAAGGTTGTACCTAGATTTCAGTCTTCTAAAAGTTAGATGATTTGAATTATTTTTGGTGTGAATTCATTACAAGTATTCAAACCTTATATTCTATCACTAATATTTATTTTAAATTCTTGAAAAAGAAAATTAAAGCCTAGCAACGAAGAAAAGTGACGGTTGTCATGGAGTCTACCAGTTGGACTAGCTTGATCCTTCTACCTATTTGCATCTACCCTTGGGGAGTTTCCGACCTTTACTCATTTATTTTGATTGTTTTTGTTTTTATATTGGGGACAATGTAATTTTTTGTTTAAGGGTGGGTAAGTATTATGATACTTAGAATAGATCGGGTCATATAAGAAAAATAAAGAAAAAATTAAGAAAACTTGAAAAGAAATAAAAAATAGTGTATGGTTTAGCGTTGAACGACTTGTTGCCTATGATGATATTTATTTGTTTGAATTAGGTACAACTTTAGCTTGAATTGGACAACATCTTATCTAATACTTTTACTTGAGTAATTATCCATATTAGACTTAATTTATTTGAGCACATAGCCGATATCAACTTATTACTTATGTTGGAACACAATTTAATTATGTGGACTTCCTGATGTAGTTGACCTAGACTTGAGTTGAATTCCCAAATCCTGTCTATAGAAATCAAACTCCTAAAAAGTAGTCTGGTTGGGACGGTTAGTGCTTCTATTTATCGAAGTTTTATAGTTTAGAGTTATCGGATGAAACCTTTTGCCAAAGGAGTTTGAGTTAAAGAGTTTTGAACATGCGGACCAATTTTAAGTTTCGAATACCATATTAAAGAAAATGTAATACATCTTATACTCCTTTTCGTAGCTTTAATGACTCGAGTGCTTAAACTTGTTATGGTATCTAAAATTTGGTGTCTTATGGTCATCTAACTTAGAAGTTATCGACCTAAACCTCGATACAGGGGTCATTTAAAAAGTTTGATAGAAAAAAGTCTTGCACATAAGATGTTTATAAAAAAGAGCAACAACCAAAATATATTATTGACAAAAGAAAGAAGAAAGAGATTTAGATTATAAAAAATAAGAAGTACCCGATAAGGACTTTGGGACTTGACTCTAGAAACTGGCTGTGTGTTTTTGAGAAATATTTACCATCTACCTTCTAAGATATAAATATCTAATTTTGATCACTTTGTGTGTAAAAAAGTGTTATAATGATTTTTAGGAACCCACATGTACTAGAAATACCTCATGATTGAAGTGAAAAGTATAATGAGTGATTTTGCACGAGTTGTGTGAGGAAAAACTTTTGGGTTATGAAAAACAACAACATTTATTTGATTTGTTCTAGTATGGGTGAGATTTCAATGTTGGTTAATCACACACCTTAAGTTGAGCATTGGATAAGTAAAAATTTATTTTTATATTGTTTGGGTCCTTCTAAAGTGTCGCTTAAATTCAAATCTCAGGCATATGGGAAGCAGATTAATGTTAAGTCTATTATTTGTGATTTGTTTTAGCTAGTAATATGATTTATACCTAAGTTTTGTTTTGTTCGGTGACAAACAAAGGTTTTAGATTTGGGGTATTTGATAAATGCATTTTATGCACTTATTTAGATTATATTACTAAACTCATATGTCATCAAATTATTAATTTCTTCTTAATTTAGGTTAACTTTCTTTTGGTTCAGTGTTAGACTCATTTCTAAACATTTGGGAAAGAAAGAGGATGAAATTGAATTAAAGCTGTAATTTTTCATCCAATTCCCATACATTAGAAATTGAATTGGACATGGGCTGCATAAATAAATGGACTCAAGGACTAAATTACATTAAGGGAAATTATAAAAAAATCAAATGTTTAAAGATTACTTTTTAAAAATTAGGTCTAAAGTTTATTTATTCAAAAATTAGGTATTATATTAAAACCCTAATTGATAACCTTAATTTATCACTCCCCTTCCCTCCATCTCTCTGTGAATGGTGTGACATCAAGGACGCCGCTCAGTGTCGTCGCCAACACGGAAGCAGACCGAAGCCTCTTAGCACGGAGGCGCAGCAGTTGCGATCTGCACCGGAGCTCAGATCGCTGTTGCAACGACGCTAGCTATAGTTTTGGGGGTGGTTTCTTCTTCCTCCTTGCTTAGTCTCCATATTTGGTATTTTAGGATGATTTTTATTTGTTGGTGCGATGGTGGTGTTTGTAGGGATGGTGGTGCGTTGTGTGGTGGTGGTATGGTGGTTTTGAAGGGTTGTAGTAGGGATGATTTTTATTTGTTATAGTTGGTGCGGTGGTGGTGTCTTGGGTGTGGTGGCACGTTGTGGAGGTGGTGTGGTGGCGGTGGCGGTGGGATGAGGGTGGTCATAGTGTTGGTGGTGGATCTGGCGATTGGAGGTGGGTTTGGACGGTTTTCTGTGTGGTGGTAGTGGTGATGATGATGTTTATGTGGTGGCTGTTTTGTGTTGGTGGTGGTGATGGTGTTTATGTGGTAGCTGTTTTATGGTGGTGGTGGCGGTGGCGGTGCGGTGCGGTGGAGGTGGCAATTATTTGGTTAATTTGTGACTAACTATTTGGTTATCCGTGACTGTGGAAGAATATGCGACCATTTAATTTGGAAACCTATGACCGAAGAATAAATCCTGACCTATAAATTTTGTCCGTGACTATTAAATAATCTGTGATCGATTAATTTAGAAATTTATGACTATTAAATAATCCATGATCAATTAATTTGATAATATGTGACCAATAAATAAATTGTAACTTATAATTATGTATATGTGACCATTAATTGTATAAATCTGATTTTATTATATTTAATTAAGAAATATTTTTAATTAATTAAATATATACCTGAATTTTGAATTTTTAAACTATAAACCTGACTTGTGAATTGATGTAAACAATACACTTGAGTTATGATTTTTTTTCCCTTACATTAAATGGAAACAGTGAAGGCTTGGAGACAAACACCACATTAATGGACCTTACCACTTGGACTTGCAGTTAGAATAAACTTCAAAATGAATTAGAGTCCAACGTAGCGACCAGAAGCAGGTTGATATTGGGTGAAAATTTAATTGGGCCTCAATAACAAAAAGAAAAAAGAACAACTTACAAAAATACCCTTGAAATTATTAGCCTTTTGAAAAATCATATAAAAAGCATTATGGGAAGTAAAAAACACCATGTCACTTTTTTTTTATTAAAAAGGGTCACAATGTCGCTTTTTAAAGTTAAGTATTACCTTTTTCTTTTAATTAAAAAATAACATACAATCTCGCTTTTATTAAAAAGTGATGTTTGTTACTAAAAAAAGTGACAAAAATCTTTAGAAAGTGATAGGAAAAAAGTGACAAACATTATAAAAAGGTACAAAAATTCCAGAAAGTGATAAATTTTCAAAAAGTGGCAAAACACTAATCAAAACCTTATATTTAGTTTAATAAAGTGATGGAAATTAAAAAGGTGACGACTAAAAAAGTGACAAAACATCAATCAAAATTTTGGAATCAATTCAATAAAGTGACAGAAATTAAAAAAAAATGATAAAAACTCAAAAAAATGACGAAACCCCGATTACTTTTTTGGGTGAATTGAATCACTTTTTAATAAAAGTTATATTGTATTACTTTTTAATAAAAAGTTAAGTGT
>CAIGRL010280327.1:0-13837 GCA_903798325.1 Fraxinus xanthoxyloides
AGCACCAATTAAGCGAGCCCCTTGCAGGTACCTGCAATTCTCACAATCCATTCAGTTTCTTGATTTTACTGGACTTTCTTGCAAGTAAACTTCACTTCACTAATAGTAAACTCAAGTAAGTAAACTTCACTTCACTAATGGTAAACTCAAGTAAATGCTTCGGTTTATATCACTGCAGTGTATTTTTTCATGCGTATAACATCTTAAATTTTAGCAATCAATATACCAGCCCATGACAATCACAGGCAGTTGTCCGCCTGAAAAATGAATAATGATGAGTTGTAAATAAGATCATTAACCAACTAATACTTACTAATGGGCATTTCCTAATTCCTACTTCAATAGTTGGAAGGATTTTTAGTGATTTTTTGCAAGATTATTCTAATTGCTTCAACTGACATTCTCAAATTACCGCAAATAAGACATTTCACTTATAATCAAAATGCGATGGACTTAAATGAATTTTTTTTTTTTATCAATCTCGTTGTGCACAGTAATGTAAAAAGATGCCGCAAACTTATTGTTGGAATAATTAATAATCTCAGTATTCGAACCTTCTGCAGCTATAATCCAATCAAAATTATGTTTAATACATTTTGTATAGAATGTTTAAAGGCTAAAATTGACAATGCACTCTCCCTGTCCTGAATCTTCGCTCCATAGCATTCCTCTTACCTTCCTTGTTCTATCTCCCCTTATATAGTGTAATTAGAAAACACGGCAAAAGACATGTAAATATTAGGTCGAACTATATAAAAAAAATGGATATAAGCACATGTTCACATGATAGTGAATGTTCAAGGTCCTATTCTAAAAAAAGTTTCAAGAATAAAAAATGGAAAACCATAGGTGCACAAAAGAAAATGGATAACATAATTTTACCTTGCTTTCCTCTTTTTGTTGCAAATATAACATCATCGTATTAGCTTTCAACCGGAACAGGTGAAGAATGCATATTTCTAGGTAAAAGGAAAAAGGAAAAAAATCATAAAATGTTAGAAATGCTCAAAAATGCAAATGTGAATAACTTACACATTTCATCCTCACTTCCACTAGATATAAAATCATGATCATTGCCTCCTTCATCATCCTGTGCATATTCCTCTTCAGTATTAGGCGTCTGAGAATCTTTATTTGAGACAGTGGCATCCTCTTTTTCAACTTCCTCAGGCTGAACATCATTTTGGACTAGAATCTGGTGATCAAGGTCTAAATTTAAGCAAACTCACTACTGATTGGACACAGCCCGATCTTCTTGGAATGCAAGTTCTACCCACACATTACACTCTTCATTCCCTGTTATTATTCCTTGTATATTTGTGATATTTCTTGCTTTTGTTTTCACAATAGCCCACCAGTCAAGTTTATCTCTAGCCTTTGTAGGAAATCCCGTGCAATATACTTGCTGAGCTTAATAAGCTAGTATGAAGGCATCATTTGTAACTAACTTCTTTTTACAATTTACTTCAACAAGGCCAAATCTTTGATGCACATTAACTCTACCATCATTGTCAAACCAATCACATTTAAATAAGGTTACTTTATTTCCAGCATCTCCCAAATACTCTAGTTCCAATATTTCATTTATCACACAATAGTAATCACGTTCATAGTCATCATGGCAACTTCCCAAAACACACACACCACTATTCATTGTTGTTTTGTGATGACCATAATCTAAGGTGTGAAACCTAAATACATTTACAAAGTACCCATTGTATCTTTGTACTCTACGAGATGGACCTAAAGCTATTGCCTTTACACGAGGATCAACAATGTGATTATCATCCAAAACCTAAAAATATCAATTTACTTGAATTAGGGCCCCAATTAACGAATAATATATCAAGGAATTATAATGTTTTGAGAAATTCACTTACATATTCTCTCAACCACAGGCAAAAACGCTCTTCACTTAACCGATCAAGTTGTGCATCAGACATGTGAGGATTCTCCACTCTCATAAGTTGGTCGAACTCCCTGCAAGAAATGAAGCAACAAGTGTAATAATACATGAGATACAACTTTATGCAAACATGAGTTTTGGAACTTATACCTCACAAAAAGAGTAACCTCATCACAATTCAGGAGGACATATTGAAGCTGCATTATACTCTTCATCAGTTAATGACCTGCGATTAGAATGTTGGGTGCCAAGTGGACGTCCAAGTTGTGCAAAAATTGAAAGTCTTCCTTGCTGGTCAATTAAACCTCCATCATCATTTCTTGACACACGATGTAATATAGTTTCTATGCTTTGGTCAAAATATAACGAGCAAAAAGTTGACGTTTCCTCTACCAAGTATGCCTCTATAATAGACGCCTCAACATGAGCACGATTTTTCACTTTCAGTTTAAGGTGGTGTAAGAACCTATAAATTTTTTATAGACATAATCAAAATTTATTCTATATAGAAAATAAGATAAAAATACACGAGGATACCTCTCAAAGGGGTACATCCATCGATACTGCACAGGACCTCCAACCTTTGCTTCATATGGTAAGTGAATTGGAAGATGCTCCATTGAATCAAAGAATGAAGGAGGGAAAAACTTCTCAAGCTTGCACATGGTTACAAAAATATTCTGTTCAAGCTGCTCCATGTCACTCAGCTTCAAGACAATAGAGGATATATCTCTAAAGAAAATGCTAATTTCAATTAAAGCTTCCCAAATTAGTTTTGGCAATACATTCTTAAATGCAATTGGTAGCAACCTCTGCATAAAAATATGAAAATCATGGCTCTTCAAAGGGTAGAATTGACAATCATCCTTAACACACCGTGCAATGTTTGATGCATAACCATCTGGCATTCTCAAATTCCTAATCCAATTGCACACTTCTCGTTTTTGGTCTTTAGTTAAGCAATAAGAAGCCTTCGGTATATACGCTTTCCCTCTAGAATCTTCAGTTACATGGAGCTCGAAACGGTTGCAATAAAGTTCTAAATCCTTCCTAGCCTTGTAATTATCTTTCCTTTTGCCCTTTACATCCATGGTGGTGTTGAATATGTTGTCAAAAAAAAAAAAAAATTCTCAATGTGCATCACATCTAAATTGTGTCGTATAAGATTAGTATGCCAATAAGGTAACTCCCAAAATATGCTTTTCTTCACCCAATTATGGCTATCTCCAAAACCTTCTATTTCTTGTCTCTGTGAAGATTTGCCATTTGTAATGATTGGAAGGATTTCAACAATGCTTTGCAATTGATCACCAATTGGCCTTTCTAATGCCACATCCTTTTCAACTCTGTTTTTATAAAACTTGTCGTGCTGTCTTCTGAAGGCATGATTGCATGGTAAGAAGTGCCTATGACAATCAAAATAAGATGTTTTCCCTCCATTTTGAAGTCTAAAGGCTTTACTTTGACTCATGCAATATGGGCAAGACCTTAGGCCATGCATGCTCCAACCAGATAACATTTCATATCCCGGAAAATCACTAATAGTCCACATTAAAGCAACCTTCATTTGGAAATTTTACTTTGTGTGTACATCATATATCTCAACACCTTCATTCCACAGCAATTTTAGCTCATCTATCAGTGGGTGCAAATAAACATCTATGTCCTTTCCTGGACTCTTTGGTCCTGGGATAGCCATGCTCAAAAACATATTATCCTGTCGCATACACAACCAAGGGGGAAGATTGTACACGGTAATGATAACTAGCCAACATGAATATTGCATTTTCATGCCGAAAAGGTTGAAGCCATTAGTACATAATCCAATACGAACATTTCGTGGTTCAAGGCCAAATTCAGGATAAGTTCTGTCGAAATGCTTGAATGCCTCACTATGTACAGGATGTGACATTTCTCCACTTGTCACTGAATTTAAAGAATGCCACATCATATGTTGTGCAGTATGCCTGACATATACAACCTTTGAAGCCTAGGGATAAGAGGCAAATATCGTAGTACCCTCTGTGGCACCTTATGGCCAGATCGAGACACCTTCTCTTTGTATCGTGGGCTATGTCATTCTGGACATTGGGTCAAGTTCTCAGTTTCTTTGTAGTACAAGATGCAATCTTTGACACACGCATGTATCTTCACAACACCAAGACCGAGACTGGATAACCATCGTTTTGTTTTGTAGAAGGTAAGTTCAAGTTGGTTACCTTCTGGCAAGATTCCTTTGATTATGGATAGCATTTGATCATAACAACTTACAGACATGTTTGATTCAGACTTCAAATTCAAGAGTCATGCCATTGTCAAGAGTTTGGTTTGCTCACTACAACCAGGCCAGATAGGTTTGTCAGCTTCTGCTAATAGATTAAAGAAGCCTAAAGCATGATGGTTTGGAGTGTGTTGTACTGGAATGCATTGATCTTGATGAGTAAGATTATGGTATACTCCAGGACCCATTGCATCTATTACCATTTCCTCGAAACTACAATCTATTGTACCTTGCTGAGTTGAAGATTGACCAACATCAGACCTACTAACAGTGAATGGTTCTCCATGTGCATACCATTGTGTATAATCCTTCTTAAATCCATTTCTGTAAAGATGTAATTTTATTGTCTCTCCTTCCATAAACTTAATGTTACGACATTTGGCACATGGGCACCTGATTTTATCTCCTACTTCTGGTTGTGAAAAGGCAAATTGAATGAACTCATCAACTTCCGCAACAAGACTGTCTGGAAGAAATCCATTACGATCACAATAATGCAACATCCAACTACAATTGGTCTCCATATGACATTCCTTTACGAGTCCCTGGTACATTTTAATAATAATGTGAATTGCCTATTTCATCCAATATCAATTTCAATTCAATTATGTTTCCTGCTTCATCTTTATTTTTTTCAGCCTATTATGTGTACTTTTAACTGAACTGGATCTAAAGAGCCTTGAGAAAACAAATTATGATTGGAGGACCTCATTATATTTATTATGGATGCTTAGATAGTTTCCTTTATGGTCAAATAATTTTTTAACCTCAAACATAATGTAGGCTGAGCTTCATTTATGTTCCCTTTTGGTTTTCTTTTTGTTTTATCTTTCTCCATATCATTATTAGATTTATTTTTTGTTGTCCAGCCATTTATAACCTCAACAAAAGGCCACTTCACCCATTTCAATCTCATTAATATATTGGAGCAACTTATGACATAATTCCTATATAGACAATTTTTTTGCACATTTTTCTGCCATGTATCAAATAAAGAAGCATGATTTTTATTTCTATGTGAAAGGAATATGAATTTATAATAACAGAAGTTGGCACTAAACAAAACATTGCTCTGAAAATAAAGAGTTAGATTTGTACATAATGCATACCTGTGAAGTATGGAGATCTGGGTATCTATCATAGAAGATATAGTCATTCTTGGTCTGTTACTGGATGAAGCACTCAATTCAACAGGTATGGAAAACTGGAAGACCTATGAAGTATGGAGATCTGGGTATCTATTATAGAAGCAACATTGATCTGGCTTGTAGAAAGGATTTCGATTACCAGCAATGTGGATTGAGAAGTGATGGAGAGGTGGATTGAGAAAGTATGAAGATCTAGGTTTTAAGAAGTCGTAATAAAATTATTTTCGATTTTGATTTTTTTTTCTAACGGCTTTACTAACGGACCAACGATTTATCAATGGAATCTTTTACGGAATGGAGGGACTCACTAATTCCGTTGGTAATTTATAATTTATTAATTTATTTTTTAGTAAGACGTAAGAGGGCTGTTGAATTATTTTTATTCATTTCACCAACGGAATACCAACGAAAAATCACCCACGACTTATAAGGTTTACAATTTCGTTGGTAAATCTTTCCTTTTTATATAAATAAATAATAAGGGAAAACCGTTACAAATCCGTTGGAAATCCGTCAGTATCACCGACGGAAAATTGGACGTTGGTAAAATTCCGTTGGTGATAGCGCACATTCTTGTAGTGGATGAAATAAAAATCAATTTGTGAAAAGAATTTAAATAGTTGAGGAAGCCAATTAGAATACTCCATTTACCCTATTGAATTAAATACGCTAGAAATGAAAGTCCCTGAAAATAAATGTTAATTATTATATATGCATATATTTTTAAGATAATCAATTAATCTATGAACAAATTAATTCTTCAAGTTTTGTATACGAAGTGTATTTCAATATTATTACATTAATTCTTCAAGTTTTATATACTTAATATATTTTAGTATAATATTTAATTAATCTAGGTGCGATGTCTTATCAAGATGATTCATTTAATCTACTGTACAAATTAATTCTTCAAGTTCACACACACTTTGAAATGCATGAATGAAAATGAATATTAATTAAATGAATGTGAATATTAATGTTAATTAATTGAGAATTAATAATAGAAAATGTGTGCATGAACAAGGATTTTGTAGTATTTATTATGATTTGTAAATGAGTTTTGTATGGTGAAAGCACACAAGTGCAATGAATATTTCCAATGTACATTGACGATAGCTAAATAGTTGGCAAAATAATTCATGTTAATATAACCATATTAAATATATATTGAAAAAGAAAAAGAATGTACTATTGAAATAATTGAATTGTAGTAAGGCTAGCAAATACTATACATGAATTAACATGAATATTAACTAATTTATAATCAATACCAAGGAATATATACTATTTTAGTTTTATACTTTTGTACCATTAAATGAGTACTTTGTATTTAGACTTTATTCAAATAGTCAGAATAATTTAGTAATATATTTTTAAGATGATCAATTAATCTAGGTACAAATTAATTCTTCAAGTTTTGTATGTGTAAGGTGTTTCAATAATTAATTCTTCAAGTTCTGCATACTTAATTTAATATAATATTTAGTTAATCTAGGTGCAATGTCTTATTAAAATTATTTATTTAATCTACTGTACAAATTGATTCTTCAAGTTCATGCACACTTCGAAATGCATAAATGAAAATAAATATTAATTAAACGAATGTGAATGTTAATTAATTAAGAATTAATAATATGAATATATGCATGAACAAGGCTTTTGTAGTATTTATTACACTTTGTAATTGAGTTTCACGTGGTGAAAGCACACGAGAGAAATTAATATGCCAAATGTACATTGATGATAACTAAATAATTGGTAAAATAATTTATGGTAATATAACCATAAATTAAATATATAATGAAAAACGATAAGTAAAGTATTATTGAAATAATTGAAT
The DNA here is from genome assembly GCA_903798325.1 of Fraxinus xanthoxyloides. Taxonomy (NCBI): domain Eukaryota; kingdom Viridiplantae; phylum Streptophyta; class Magnoliopsida; order Lamiales; family Oleaceae; genus Fraxinus; species Fraxinus xanthoxyloides. The sequence goes on from CAIGRL010280327.1 coordinate 7,176, forward strand.
TGTAATAGAATTAGAATCATCCAAAAAATGATTCTCACATAATGTGATATTTAATATATTATAGATATAAGATATAACATGTTCCATTAAGTAATGTTATTTAACCTCATAATTTATGTGTTTTTAGGTGATAGGCTAATTGAAAAGTGGAAATAAATTACTCATTTAATTGTACCTATCATTTAATATCATATTAACGCCGCATAAATTGATGTTATAATTCCAATTAGACTAAATAACATTACTTTGTTCCACTTTCCATAGCATTACCTTTCCAAATCATGTTAAGTAAGGTAACATTAGTTTTAGAATAATCTTATATAACACTACTAGTCTTTAATATCAACTTAGGGAACATCACTTGTGACATTTAATTAAAGATTCAATTAAATACAATGATTTATGACCTAATCTATAATATGATGAAACCTAGACTAGTGCTCAGCAACAATGATTTAATATAACGTTATTCTCTGTTTTAATCGATAAAAGGTGGTGCTAAATTAAGCCCCTATTTGGTGGCCATTTATTATTATTTTTATTTTTTTGAAAAACATTATTTTGAATAGTGAATTTTTTGAGAATGTGCGGTTAAAAAGTAGAGAAAAATTTTGGGTTTAAATGTAAAATATTTTATTGTATGAATATGTAACTAAAAGTGAGTACGTAGAAAAAATGTTTTGAAAGAATGGAAACAAATAGGGGCTAAATCATCCACCATTTTTATTTCTATGGAAAAATTCACAAGTTGGGCATTAAGTATGGGACAATTCAATTTTCAATTTTTAAGTTTCAAAATTCAAAACTCAAATATTAATTAATTAATAAATGAAATATATTAAAGTCACAATCATACAATTCATGGTCACAGGTGCGTACTTATAAGTCACAATGTCACATACAATTAAATTAATTGGTCACAAATTATTTCGATCATGAATCAAAAAATTTATCGGTCACAATTTATTTGTCGGTCATAGATTTTCAAATAGCTGATCACAAATTATTTTCAATCACAAATTATCGAATTTTTAGGTCACAATCAAATAGTTGATCACAAATTATTTTCAGTCACAAATTATCGAATTTTTAGGTCACAATCAAATAGTTGATCACATATAATCAAATAGCTGGTCACATAAACCAACACTACTACCACCATCACCACGACCACTTGTGACCACCATCACCTTACTACAGCTGTCAACACCAACACTACTATCACCAACAAAATTGCCACCACCAAATCAAATCCTTTGTCAACAAAAATCACCACGACTACCACTATCAGATCTCCAACCACCAGCACTATAACACTCTACCACAACCACCACTATCATACCACCACGACAACCACTAACAACCCAAGAACCAAGCAAATCACCAACGATCAAAACAAACAAACAAAAAGAAAAACAACCAAAAAGATTTGTGACATGTCGTGGTTGCAGCAGCAGTTCTCATAGCGCCCCCATCTCAGATAGTGGGTGGAGAGCCTCTGTGAGGTGGTGCTCAACGTGATGCTCCGATGGTGATAGAGTGAGAAGCGAAAATGTATGCAACGGAAGATGCAATAGGCACTAATAAATTATTGATGGTATTCTTGTCTCAAAACAATCTCTCTCCACTTTGAGGATCACATGGATGGATAAAACCCAGGAAGATTGTATTTTATTTTTACTTTTTTTTAATTGTGCAGAAGGTATATTATCCACTTAGTAAAATTTAAATTAAGGACAATTATACACATTAATCATATCGACTTTATGCACAATTTTAAAAGGCTTGGGACTTGGGAATTAGGATGATCCAAACGGAAAGGTTGGGGACCCCAGAGGAATTTACCCTCAGTTTTACACCGTGCAAGATTATATGGTAATGAACCTACATTGTTTAAGATGAAAGAAGTCACTCCTTGATAGAATTTGAAGTCAACAAAATTTGTGGCATTAGCTATATCTAATCTATTGTAGATTCAGGAATTTGATTGAAGGATTTGGATAATTACATTCATAACTTAATACAAAAACTGGATCTTCAGTTGCAGAATTTGGCAATTACATTTACTCTACTTTATCAATACTCTCCCTTAAGCCATCTAACAGTCTCCATCTTCCACTTGAAGCAAGCAGAGATGAAAGAGTATTCGAAAGTTTCAGCGAAGAATATAATTCATCTATTTACAGGGAAATTTCTATTTTACAGAATGATGAAATCAGTAACATAATTTCCTTCACAGAGGACACACAATACAAGGTATTTGAACAAAAATTACCTTCAAAACCAATACACAAGATCAAGTTGGCATGTATATGCATTCAAATGAAGTAGAAAACGCTTACAATTGACTTACTATACTCCTGAATACGAAACCAAGGGTACTGATATCTTGGCAGCATTCTGAGTAACTCCTCAACCTCGAGTTTCGCCTGAAGAAGCAGTGGCTGTGGTAGCTGCCGAATCTTCTACTGCAAACTGAACTTAAATGCTAATCATCTTGTTAATTTCTTCATTAATCTGTCCAACTGTTTGTCATAATAGAAATAAGCTCCTCAGCTGTCCATGTTACTTGGGAGAGTTCTGAAAGGCAACTCAGAAGCTCTTTATCTGTTGGCAATGGTTTGGGAAAATAATCTGAAAGAAAAGGGCAGTACAAGAAAATTGTTAAGAACATTTGATTTAACGGGACATTTGGTGCAAGTTCAAGCTACAATCAATGGAAATTCTCTTACCTGTACCCTTTACAAGGCTGAGTAATGAGAATGATGCCAGAATTCTTTCCTCGAGAGGCCTGTCATAATTCAAGGATTCTACTAATTGTGTCGTGAGGACTGAGCATGCCTTAAATTTAAGTTGTGTATCCCCAAGGGAATGGAGACCAATGCTCATCCAGCATACAGTCACAAGGCTTGCTCGTGCCAGGCACGGGATACTATTAGCCATTGAATCCGAAAGAGCCTCAAGAAGCCTCCTGTTGCCTGCGGTAATCAAAACCATTGCTGCTTTTCTTTGCCAATTTTCCGTTGTTTTGTCCTCTTTATTCTGAGAATTGACAGCATAAACTAGATAAGCTCAATAATTGGAAATCATGATCAAATTCACAAAGATTTTATAGTATTCAACGGATATGCAGAAACAGTTCAGCATTTTATGGAGCATAGGACTCACCGAGTGTAAGTATCCATCAATACCGATGTCCTTTCCATAAAATGAGACTTCTGACTTCTCGTCAAAGCCTGCTTTTCTCAAGAGCCATTTCTCCACTATTGGCTCTCCGTTATAAGAGAATTGTCCTCCTAGAATTAGGAGAGCTCTGGCTGATTGCTCCTGGACTATCCCGTTGAACACCTGACAATCTAAAGCTTTTACCATTGCATCTACCGCCTCTTCTCTATATACACTATACTCCAAAGGATCTCCCTGTAGAATATATTAAGCATAAATGCCTCTGTCTAAGAATTGACCTACTGAATATCGTGTGTGTTGGAGGAAAAAAAAGAAAGAAGACTACTTCGAACTAACCATTAGATCTAGCTGTAGCAATATGACCGCAACTATTAGGCGTTCTTCTGGCCTTGCAATTTGGAGGTAGAGTAACAAAATATGCATTGTGTTTAAGCAGCCCCATCCCGTTATTAGTCCACTTAAGAATTCTTCTCTCTGGTTTCTTCTGGTGATTCCAAAAGATCAGGATCACTTAATTTAGCCAACAATGTTAAAGAAATAACTATATAATCATATATAACTGAAATTGTTACCTGTTAAGGCAGAGTATCTCTGTCAATAATGCAAGAGCATGTCCGTGAGAATTTGTTTGCTTTCCAAGGACAAGGAGGAATATAATAGTGTCTTTCTTCAAGTTTTTGGACAAGTAGTGTCGACAGGTTCCATCAGCTTGAATACAACAATGTAAAACAGAAGCAGCTTTGCTCTTCTCACAAGTGTCCCCTATGTCCATCCTTCTCACGAGCAAGCTCAACCCACCTAATGAAATGATTTGTCTAGCATTTTCCAAATTTTTGTCTTCGTTGAAACCTGTTAAAAGCTGGTCTAGGTAGTAATATGCTGCCACCTGAGGGCTGCTTCGAACTGTGAATAAAGATTGTGTCTGATCACCGAATTCTAGAACTCGAAGGACTAGTGGAATCCATTCTGTTGATATCATCTGTTTTGCCTTTGGCTTCACTAGGTAAAGTAGAGCTGCAGCTTTCAGAAATAGGCTGTTACTTCTCAATAATCTTAGGAAGACATCAAGGTTCGGATCTGAATTCAATATGATTTTTGCATTCAACTCCCTTTTTGTTGCCAGTTCTGCTAAAATTGAGATTGCAAGTTCCAAAATTTCATCATCATTAGAGGCAAATAAAACCTCCATTATTCCTTCCATTACAGGAACCTGTGATAATGAATTTTCAAATGTGGGATCTCCTTGAGAATCCAACCAAACTTTGCTCACCACACGAATCGCCATTTCACAATCAGTCAGGCTACCTAAGGAGCAAATAGCAGAAATGGCTCTCACTACGTCGTTGGATGAAGAAAAATGGATATTTTCAGCCTTCTTGATTATGGCATTTTTGGGCATAGAGTTTTCCTGTACCAAGCACTGTGTTGGTTCACTGCGGCAAGCTAAAAACCTGAAATAATCTGATTTCTGATTTTCTGGCAATAATTCAACTTTAGGTTTTCTGTAACTTTGACTTGACGACAATCGTTGATCCATAGCTCTCTCCTGTCAAGATTATTAAGATAAATATAAATCATGTTTACAACATCATCTATCTGAAAATTTTACTTATTCAAGAGGATACCGGTTACCTACTTCAACATGACTGCAATGCTTGATTTCTTCTTCTACAATACAGAATTTCTCTTCTTCCTTTGGATGCCCAAAAACAGCTTGATATCTTTGGGCACAAAGACACGGGAAAAAAGTATATAATCTATTCTCATTCTCCTATGAAAAGAGATTGTAGAACATCTATTTAACTAAAACTTACAGTGATTTATTATTGGTGGAATGATAAGAAGTTGAAGAGTCCAAAGATCTCCTTCTTGAACGAGCACGGCTTATTTTTGAAGGCAAAGGAACAGAAGGAACAACAGGAGCCGGAGCACCAACTTTAAGCCACTCCTTGTAGTAAAAAGCAAACTGTATTGTGCCAAAATCCAATTGACTATTATATAACTTGTTAAGAGCCTTAATCTTTTTCTCCTTGTCAACGTACTCCGAATTAGAAAGAAATTCAAGCTCTTTAGTGTACCAAATCTTGAGGTGAAGTAAGTGGGGAAGAAAGAAATGTTCCCAAAGTTCAGGGAGCAAGTGTGTTCGTGCAAGAAATGGTGAATCACAAAAAACTTGCAGGACGTGTTTAGCAGAATTTCTATCATTTTTTCCAATCTTGTAAACAATTGATAAGTAAAGTTGTGCACAGGCTGAGAGATATGAATTGGGTGTTCCACAAGTTGAACCATCTCTTGAGGTTTCGGAATTCAAGGATGCTACAATTTTCAACAGCCTAACAGAATTCTTCAATGATTTCTTATTTATCTCTCGACTTTCGACCAATCTCTCAATACTCTGAATTCCCAATTCCATATTGGCAAAAACTCCATTATCTGATGAATAATTCTTCCTTTTCTCAAAGCAAGAATAACACTTTTCTCTGATTGTTTCGCGAAAATTCTTGTCTCTTGAATACTGGCCAACATATCCACTCAATATAGAAATCACAGCTNATCATCAATTGCAGGCTCATCTTTCCTTGGAGTCCCTTCTGCTATAGATTTCGTATTCGATCTCCCAGACTCCGAACCCCTTCTTTTTGATGAAAAAATCGAAGACCCGTTAATTGAACTGGCTTTTTCAATCCTCTGCTTAGATGAAGCATCAAATCTTCTTCTGTCGTGGCATATGTAAATAGGCAGTGGAATCGACTCATCTTGGACTCTCCTATCCCTGAACTTCACCTTTCTTCGGGTTTTCAGAGATTTTTGGTGCTCAAATCCTTCTTCAGATAGCAGTTCATGGAGGGATGCCATTGATTGGTGTGCTGCAAGTGGATAGGGACCAAAGATGGAGTAATTATATAAAGTTTCATTGACATTCTTTCAGAAACAAAAGATAACAAAAAAACACAGCAACGGACAAAGTACAGTTTGTAATTCAATTCAACCACAAGATTGCTGAATGATTTCCCATTTTTCTTAAAACTACTTATAATTACTACATTTTCCACAAGCCGTACATCGAGGTTTCTATAGTCGAACGCCAGTACTGTCTAGCCCAACTTACCGAACAGTCTTTCTTGAACGGATTTACCATGTAAGAAGTGATGAATAATGCAGAATAATAGAGTTTTTGGCCAAGGCAAGTGGTCACGGTGCTAATGGGGATAAAATAGACTAGATGTTTGGCTGATTGTGGTATTCAGACAGTTTAGTATCTCTCAATATTGCTGGGCATCACAAACTATAAGCAGTACACAATCCAGGTTTGTCTTGAACCCCAGTACATGTGACTCAGTGGGGACCCTGCAAATTCAATCAACCATCGCTTCAAGATTCCTTCTGACAGAGGTAATCTTCACAATTTAATCATCTACCCCCCTTCTTTTGTGGGGCCAAAACCAAGACACTAAAAGAATTTTTTTTTTTTTTTT
>CAIGRL010280332.1:0-11277 GCA_903798325.1 Fraxinus xanthoxyloides
GTTTTTAATTTTCTTTCCTAATTGATTTTCGACTTCACCTTTATAAATTTTAAACATATCAAAAGCCTCATATTTATGCTTAATCAAATAAACAAAAGTATATTTAGTGCAATCATCAATAAAGATAATAAAATACATATTTCCACCTCTAATTAGAATTCCGTTTAATTCACATATGTTGGAATGAATTAATTCTAATATGCTAGATGTCCATTTTACACTTTGATATGGTCTTTTAGTCATTTTAGCTTCTACATAAGTTTTGCATTTAAATTCATTATTTACATCATATGAAATCAAATCACATTTCATCATTCGATACATTGTACTTATACCAATGTGACCTAATATAGCATGCCATAATAAAAATAAATCAACATCATAAACAAAATCAACTTTATTAATAAAAGCTTTATCGACAGTACATAATTTGACCATTCCTTCACAAGAATAGTCTTTTTCAACAAATTTTCCGTTAAGGGATAATACAAGTTTACCGAACTCTTATACACTTTTTATGATTTTTTCAAGAGATTTTCACTCACTAGATTTCTATTCATGTCGAGAACATGAGGTACATTTGTTAAAGTAACATCTTCCCAAAAGTGAAGATGAAACGACATTTCCCTTTTTCAATTACTTTTGATCGAACTTTGTTGCCCTTTTGAATCTCTTGATCGCCATCAATTTCATGATAAGTCTTGAATACTGACTTATCATGTGATACATGTATGGTTGCACATGTATCATACCACCAACCGGGAACCTTTCCTTTGATAGCATTGACTTCACTAATGATCGCCACAATGTTATCTTCTTTGATGGAATTCACTTTATCCTCGAAGTTGTTTTGTTTCCGGTGTCTACAATCTTTTGCATAGTGTCCAGGTTTTTCACACACAAAACACCCTACTTTGGTCTTCATCTTGGACTTGTTGAAGTTCCTAGAAGGCTTCCTCTTATTGGATCTTGCGGGAGGTTTAGTTTTCTCCACCGCATTAGCTTTGAAAGTGTCTTCATAAGAATTTTCATTCTTATCTCTCATTCTTGGCTCTTCCTCAATGTACAAATGTTTCTACAATTGTCCCGAAGAATAATATTCAAAACCATGCATTATTTTCTTCCGGTATCATTTCCAAGTCCACAGGAGTTTTACAATTATAGCCCCCACTTGAAAGGTCTCCAGGATTTCAGTCTTTACCGACTTCATCTTGTTGACAATCACTTGTAGTTCATGAATTTGTGGAAGTAATGGAATATTATCAAGAAAATCAAAATCAAAATACTTCGAAATCATAAATTTCTTGGTACCTTCCTTTTCCGCTTTGTACTTACTCTCTAAGGCATTCCAAATGTCCTTACAAATCATATAGGCGATCCGACAATGCATTGAGAAAATGACACAATCATATCAATTCATCGTCTTGACGCTTTTGCCTTTCCACTTTTATGGCTCCTGTCTTTTCATTTGTTAGTTCGAGTAGAGGCGTCAATTCCGGATCAAGTATATAAAAAAAATCTTCAACACTATTAGTAGAAATTTTAACTTGTCTTTCCGCCGCGTGAAGTTTGTGCCATCGAAGTGATCTAAGCGAACAAAATCATGATTCATCAATTTTATAGTCGTCATTGTTGTTTCACTCTCCATCACAGAAAATTTAGTTTGACATTGTTGAGTATTGCACCAGAGTTAGAGAAGAAACACACTAAAATATTGTTGCAACGAGATCAATCAAACACGATCAAAATGAAGATCGAACTTAATAAAACGAACACCAAAGGCCCAACGTGTGATTGTTGTCCTCAAACTAAATTTGCCACCTCTCCTTCGTAATTGAGATGCTTAAGGATATCCAGCAAAAGGCTTGTAGGAGTAATCAAGTCTTGTTGCAGAATTACACCAAAGCACAAGATGTAATTTCTACCCAAACTTGAAGAACACAAGAGAGAATTTGAATAAGATGAAGAAAAATGATTTATTTCTTTTCTGTGGAATGATATATAATTTCAATAATGAAAATTCAACACCTTCAAATGATCTAGGATCACCAATTTATAGCCTTCAGAATTTTGGTACGAAATGGTGCTAAAAAATAATGAAAAGCCTCCAAATTCAAAACCACAACGACTAAACCGGCCAAATAACGGTCATAAAATTTACCTATGCGGTCATAGGTCAATCGGTTGCATAGATAAATCAATACCAGGGCCTCAAGTCCCGGCATTATACTATGCGACCCCATAGTTATTTGAACAATGTGGTCGCATAGTTCAAAATAGCCTCTACTCCATTTTTCATTCCATACTGGGTTTCCTCAATTTTGAACAATAATTTCCCACAAATTGTACTATGATGCTTGGTAAAGTTCTTCATAAACTACAGAGACAATATTTTTTTAGCCTCTGATTCTACGTATTCTCTTGAGGATAATCAATAGATATATTTTGTAGCATAATATCTTGATTATGATAATTTGACTATAAAGAAACTATTCGTTGTTAAAACATATTGAATTGGATGAAACCTAATCGTTGCGTTGCACAAAATATTGCTCATCTTTTACACAATTTTAATTTGATTAATAGAATATTTAGTATATCTTGTACTCCATGTATAGTTAACAATAGTATTTTACAACATCTGCAACAATTAATTTTTTCTTTTCGTTCCAACAGAGCATTTAAAGATAATTATTGTTAAGTGTTAACGCTAAATGTACGAGCTAGTGCTCATATATTGGAAGGTCCATTAGGTAAATTAGGGAGTGCAAAATTGAAGATATGGTGGCATAAATGCTTCTTTCACCATAATTTTTCTCATATTTTCCAAAAGAATTCACTCTCTTTTTTTAACAAAGATTTCGAATATATTTATAATATTATTGGATCTTTGATTCATTATGGAACCTACATAACTACTTTTGTCATCAATTTTAAATTAAGTTGTTTTGGCTCATGATCACTGGAATATATGCATTTTATTTTATAGGATGTGTGTTGGAAAGTATTTTTAGCAAATTATAAATTACTTTTTACTAGTCAATCAAAGTTTAATTTCATCCTTATTCAAAATTACTACTCATTATTATTCATACATTTTATGGTCCCCACTACTATTTTTCCTAAAAAGCTATTAATAATATTTTCTTAATAGAGCACATTTGTTAAAATATTTTTTTTTACCCTTGTTTGAGCCCCATTTTTCTCAAAAATCATTTTTCCAAAATTGATTTTAACCACACATTCTTCCATAAAATAATTTTACATGTAAACCAAAAACTTTTAAGGGATTTGCTTCATGTGCACAGGACACCCAGTGTACACGCCCCCCTTACAAGAGAGGAGTTCACGGTTATTTTATTAGTCGTAGGTCCATGCATAAATCCTTACTTTCTTTTATCGCAACAACCTTAGGTCTAAACCTCTCGGGTAGGGATTTAAGGACTTTTCTAACAATTTTGGACTCAGGGATCTTTTCACCTAAGTTAAAACTAAAGTTGACTATGTTATTTAGTTTCGCATAGAATTCATCGAACGGTTCATCGTCATTCATTCTAATCTCTTCAAACTTAGTGGATTACATTTGCAATTTAGAATTTTTAACTATTTAAGTTCTCTCGTGTATAGTTTTTAAGATATCTCAAACTTCCTTAACAGTTTCACACATCGAGATTTTCCTAAATTCTTCAGTAGACAAGACATGAAGGCCCTTTCTATTCCAATTACACTCATCTAAGTTTGTTTTAGTCCATAGTGGGATATCAGTGGGTGTGAATACACCAATAACAGTTGTTGAAGGTGGAGCCCACCCATTCTAAATGTTAATCCAAATACGTTCTTCCAAAGCGTTAAGAAAATCTCTCATCCGAACTTTTAGTAGAAATAATTGCTTCCTTCAAAAAACAGAGGCACGGACAGTGACTAACTTATCTAGAATATATAAAATGGGTCAGGAACCGATTCAAGGCTCGATGCCAATTGAAATTTATGTTGTTCGACCTTAACAATACCTAGAGGGAGTGAATAGGTATATTATACGAAATTAAAATTATTAATTAATTAGCAACATGACACCAATTAGTCATCTCTAGATAATTAAGCATATAAGTCAATTTAACCTATGTTTAAATATCGTAGTTAATATAATCAATAAAGAAAGCAGTAAAAACACACGGTATGATCACGGAGAAACCCAACTGGGAAAAACTCCGGACACTTTGTTAGTCAATCCACTTAAATGATTCGGACACTTACAGTCTACCAAACTAGAAGACAACACGCACTATCTAATCTCCGAACAAAAGTTCTTACAGCTCTCCTAGAAAATGTCCTCCCTTGCACTAATCCTTAGCTATAATTTTAAAAGCCCTCCTGGAATCTGCTACCCTACAGCACTGCTAACTTTGCGAAATCGTCTATCTTCTGTGGATCATGAAGAACACCCAGTTCTTCACCGACTGGAACTCCAGTTAAATTCTCTCGAACTTTAACAACTCTGACATATGCGGAGGAAAGAATGGTTTGGTATTTGAATTATGAAAGTGATGCTTTTCTCACCAAAACAATCTCACGGGATGAATGTTGAAAGAAGGAATATGTAGGAATTCTCTTTGATGAGGCTCTCTCAATTATCAACCTTGTCAAATAGTGTTCAGATGTGTTTTGGTACTTATAGGTAGGTTAGGAAAATAATGGGCCAGGGGAAAAGTCTTTAATCGTTAAATAAAAATTTCTCGGACAGCACTGTCGCTCAAGCGAGGGGGTCGAGCGACAGACTATCGCTCGAGCAAAGGCAGGACGATAGTCAAGCCATAGACTGCATTTAACGCTCAAGTCAATCCATGGCGACAGACTAGCAAAAATTCGCGCCGTATTTTCCTTCTTTTGCCATACTCGAACCCTAAACCTAAAAAATCTATTTTCATATAATTACACATTACTCCTTGATTTTTTACAATATTTACAATTAAATCCATTTTGTTTATAGAATTGCTAATTACATAATTAAAAACCTAATAGTCGGTGTTCAATTATTTGGTATTGTCGGAGTCTTGTTTTCACAAGACTGAAGAGTATTTCTGCCAGTAAGTTTATAGGGGAAAAAAGGTTGACATTTTTTTTAGATTAAAAAGTATATGTTCTGAATGTTTGAGCGAGAATCAGAACAACACACAAAAAACACAAAAACAGAAGCTCTCAAGTACAAAATCAAGCAATACTTCTAGGAAGACGAGGAATCCAATTCCCAAAGGAAACAAAGTCAAAATAAAAAGAATGACAGAGGAAGGAAAACAAATATCATGAACATGGATAATTAAGTCCAATATGACGTATTTCAAGCTGCAATAATATTGACCACTCAAAATATATAAAATTATAGAACTAATTATATTTCAATTTTCAGCAATTAAAATTCTCTCTACTTACAATCTTAATATATTATTCTTGCAAGACATCAAATAATTAAAAATTGGCTAAATGACCGGATATAACACGCTTACTAGTGTTACTGCTTCAGAGACCCTCTCGTCACAATCAAGGCAAACCGTCAACCCTAATTGATAGAGTATCAATTATTGCACTCTTAACTAGATAGAGTGTCGACCTCTTATGTCAAGATCATTGACACCTAATTTTTCGATCAATAAATTTAATATTGTATGTTGTATTGATCACCGTATTCTCTATTTCACTCATTATCGAATGCACTTATAACATGTTCAAACTAATGCAATTCCCTTTGATATAAATAAATAAAATCCTATTATTTCTTCAATAACAATGAAATTAACTATTTTATTTAGTAAAATCACAATATTTTGAGCACATATCCCAAAACAATATGCCTGAAAATATAAAAAACGGCATGAGAAATTAAAGAGAAGCCAATTTATTGAGAAGAAACGCTGGATGATCCGATCAAGGGTGGTGGTGTCTTTTCGAAAGAGAAAAATGGACAAAGAAGGGCTATATTGACCATCGCGCTCAAGACTTTCTATGATTTTAGTGAAATTATTTATAGAATAGCCTTGGCCCTTTTGGGTCTTGATAAATTTGGACCGTTGAGAAGCCAGCCTTTACCCGGTTCACATATCACGAAAGCACTAAAGAGCATTGAACCTAATCGGCAGCCATTAGTTCATTAGATAGACAGATCATTTGACTACTGACAACATGAACGTATGGATCCCTCCGATCGACTTGCGAAGNCTGGATGATCCGATCAAGGGTGGTGGTGTCTTTTCGAAAGAGAAAAATGGACAAAGAAGGGCTATATTGACCATCGCGCTCAAGACTTTCTATGATTTTAGTGAAATTATTTATAGAATAGCCTTGGCCCTTTTGGGTCTTGATAAATTTGGACCGTTGAGAAGCCAGCCTTTACCCGGTTCACATATCACGAAAGCACTAAAGAGCATTGAACCTAATCGGCAGCCATTAGTTCATTAGATAGACAGATCATTTGACTACTGACAACATGAACGTATGGATCCCTCCGATCGACTTGCGAAGGAAGATAAAATAATTGGTTTGTCTTGTGATAAACAGTACATTGCAAAGATCTGATTTTTACAAGAGATGAAATATACAAAGCAATACTCACATTTTCTTTAATAGATTTCTTACTGTCTCTACGTTTGGTCACCGTGTTGTAATTATCTGGAAAAATATTCACAATGTAATTTGAGACATAATTTGCTTTGTCAGAACATGTTTCCAACTAGAATCGATGTTCTGAATGAACAAACACAAAACAAATAAATAAAATTTGCTTCAATAGATAATAATGGTTATATATTATGCATGACTCGCCTTACAATGGTGCTCTTTTAAACTATAGAGAAATCGAGTAATGCGCTAAATAAAAATTCCTTGATTTTTGAAACAAGAAGAGCTCATTGAAATTCTTCACAAAGAACCAAACGTTTTGGTTGACAAGAGCATCAGCTCTATATATTACTAACCAGTACAATACATGCAATATATTTAATTTCCAGGCATATTCTTTAATGGTAGCCAAATCCAATTTTTAATTATTTAATGGTAGCCAAATCCAATTTTTCATCAACCTTATAAAACAGCATCATTTATGGACCGAAAAATTCTTCTTCCCGTATTTGGCTTTGGTTTAGTGTGTGTAAAGACTCAAGACTTCTGCACAAAGAAAGTGACATGCCATACTTCTTTGCTCCCGTGTTTCTATTTTATTGGATTCTATGGCATATTCTGACTTTTAAATCGATCCTCTAGAATGAATAAATATCAAGAAAAACTGCACTTCACACACGGGGCCGACTTACGTACTATTGCACAGTAGTGCAGCGAATAGTCTCAATTTTGGAATGACTTGTAGACAGAAATTATAGTCTAGTCAATACAGAAATGGAATTGAAACCCACTTGGGCGAATAACAGTCTTTGTCTCCCCTTCCATGTTTAATTTTAGGAATAATTGCAGTCACGATGCCAAATTTTTCACTTTAGTCAGTTTTAGTCCAAACGTTACATTTGTATCACTCACCATACCAAACATTTCAAAAATTTGTACTTGAAGTGAAAATAAGTTGGTTTCAAACATTTCGTTTGTACAAATTAATTTCAAATATTTCATTACTTGATCAGAATAAAGATTAATAGCAAACAAATCCCTTAAAAGTGTGTTCAATTGCGATATACCATTCACCTATTGAAATCGCAGAAAAAAGAAGGAAAAAAAAAGCCTTATTTGAAACATTTTGTACGAAAACCCCCACTGTCCAATTCCGTCAATTTTACCGTTAAAAACAGCTAAAATTGAAAAAAAATTAAAATGAATAATTGTAGTTGTGATCCTAAACCTTTTTATTTCTTTTACAAATTACACCAAAATCTTTTATTTGTACCACCCACATTCCCAAACCTTTAAAATTTATCTTCCATGACCAACCCAACCCAAAATCAACTGTTTCTTCCATTTTCAATCCAAACCCCACCTCCTACACAGAATATAAACAATCACAATCATTAATGGAAGAATTATTCAAATCTCAACCAAATAATAATTACCACCAATCTCAACCATATAATAATTACCACCAATCTCAACCATAAATCAAACTTTTAATTGAACAACAACAAAATAATTAAAAATTTCAATTGCAAACACACACTATAGCACATGCACACAATTATTAAGCAAATCCATTGTCCAAAACAAGTGAAATACTAGTGAAAAACTACGGGAACTTGAAAGGCAAAATCACAGCCTCCTAGAGCGCCTTCTTTGCACTTTCCAATCCCGCAACTTTGTTCCGCTTAAAATTAGGGTACTCCTTGATAATAGCATAATTCAACCCGGACCTCAACTTCTCCTTGTCTGCAGCCTGCCCATCATTCCCATCCTTGGGTCAATCTAGGATCACTCGATAATAGTGACATGTGAATTGGTCAATAACCTGAGTTGGCCGATCGAAAGGCTGGTAGCTAAAAAATTTGGACTGGTCCAATTTTAATTATCGGGCATGATAGTTAACCAGCGAGTTCATGTTAATATTACAAAGATCTTAAATGTTAATTTGATTTTTGAAAGGCTCATGGACATCATTTCCATCAATACCAGTCTAGCCTTTAAAGAAAGCTGATGCATCGTCCATCAGCCTTAGGCTAGCTTAAGTCTTTATTTATGGAGTATTCGTGGCATAATTCATGGATCGACAAGGAGCAGTTCCATACGACGGGCTAGTCCACGAGCTTAGACATATTTTTATAGGTCGATCATTTAATAGGATGGGACCTATCGGTTCGTTACATGGGAAAACCGATTCAAAGGTTGATCTTAACTATTGCAATTGAAGAATTTTATCATTAGGTACCTATCACTCTTATTTCCTTAAACGTTGGGGATGTCTAGTGCTATTTTTAAGGGTTATGAATATATTCCACACGTTCTTGAAAGTTTGGGGGTTCAAATTAGGTTATTGCTCGAGCGATAGCTTTTCACTCGACCATCGCTAAACCCTCGTTCAAGCGACATGATTATTCCAGAATATTTTATTTTGAGTTCTAAACTTTTTTTCCCAGCCCATCTGTTTTCTACCCAACCTATATATACACACACTAAAGCCACAAAATGAAAATTCTTAAGTTTCAACAATAAGCAAACACTGTGCTGTCAAAATTCTTTTATCTCCATAGATTTCAACCTTCACGTTTCTTTGAGAATCATTCTTGGTAGTGAGAAAAACATCATATTCTTAATCCAAATACCAAATCGCTTCTTCCCACATATCTTTCAGAGTTGCTGAAGATCGAGAAAGGTAACTGGAGTTCCAGTTGGTAAAGAACGGGGTGTTCTTTGGGTTCCACATGAGATAAACGATTCCACAAAACTAAGAGTTACTGTAGGAGGGCAGAATTCATGAGAGCTTTGGAAATTGCATCTGAAATTGGTGCAGCAGCACAGAATTCAGGATAGCTGTCGAAATTGCAGTCAGGAGATCAGTTAGTACGTGTCGTCGTTTAATCTGGTGGACTGTAAGTCACGAATTGTTTATAGTGGATTGTTGACTGATAAAGTGTCCAAAGTTTTTCCAGTTGGGTTTCTCCGTGATCATAGCATTGTTCATTTATTACTTCATATATATTGAATGTATGATCTACGGTATTTAAATTTAGGATTAAACTAAAGTGCATGATTAATTATCTAGAGATAATTAATTGGTGACTTGTTGCTAATTAGCTAATAAATTTTTAATTCTGCATATTACACCTATTCAACCCCCTCTAGGTGCTGTTAGGGTCGAACTGCACAAATTTCAAAAACTTTTATTTGACAAAGAATAAAAGATGATTTGGTGATTGATTATCTAAATTATGCTAACTACTAGAAGTTGTCAAATGCCCACAAAAATTGAATTAGGATTTCAGATGTGGAAGGAATATTAGGGCTCACGATTTCATGTATTGATTACCTTTAATTCTTTAATCAAGGTTCATAACTTAATGTAGTGTTCGATTGAGTTCTTCTAATATATTGAATTTAATCCCCTCGAGTTCTCATTGAGTACATTTAACTAAGTCAATTTCATATGTCTATGTGAATCGGATAAACCTTAGTTAAATGTATTTAATTTTTAAGAATTCATGTAAAGATCACATTCACTAGCGCAAGTATCTCTACCTTTCATATTAGTTATCGAATTTTACTATGTAGTCTAAATCTAAAACTCACCTCTCAACTCATAATAGATTCACAAAGTCAATGAATAATTGGCCAAATTATTCAAGTATTAAACTCCATGAATAAAATCAACACATAAAATTTTAAAGAACTAGAATCTTGAAAATAAAAATAAAATGTCTCAATAGATTACATTGTTTTGCCCTAATGGAAAATCTAGCTACTCATGTTAGATGAAGAAAAACAATATATATTAATTGAGTACATCACTGAATTTTGAATTGAGATGTAGAGAAGTAGATGAATCTTGAACTAAGACGATCTTCTTGCCCAATCAATCTCCAAACCCTTTGATTTCTTGTTTTTCTTCTTTGACTTGCCTCTTCTAATTCTAAAATTGTTTGCTTGTGTTTCTCAATGATCCATTTAACTAATTCTCAAAGTGTGTATAAAAAACCCCATGGAAAAGTGACCTCTTGGGGGGCTATTTTTGTCTTCTTCAAGTCTTGGAAGAGTTTTAGTTGAATTGAGTTTTTAAAAAGATGAGTTGCATTTGGAAGCCCTATTTGGCTGGAGGCGGTGCCTAGGCACCGAGAATCTACTATTTTTCCAAAAAAAAACACCCACTTGGTGGCCCCCAGACACCACCTATGTTGTTCTAACTCTACACATATTTCAATATTTTTGTCATAATTTTCTTTTTCAATATTCCATTAAGGCAATTCAAAGTATATTAGAAAGATAACTCAAAGGGCTACAACTTTACTATATATAGCATTTTTCTAATTCGAACGTTTACTATTTCATAAAAAGGTCTCAATCTTTGGATAAAAACCTAAAACATACTTGTGCGATTGAAAATTTATTTGTTGAAATACTTTGATCATAATCCATTCATTTGACTTCGTTCTTTATCCATTTGGCTCCTAGCATTCTCAATTATCCACCATGAGGTTCAATACAACATTTGAGTAATTACGCTAAAGGAACAGACGGCATGTAGAGAAACAGAGAAAAAAATTGTGGTGGCTGTAAACAAAAAAAGAAAAGAGAAGGAGAATGAGGAGAGAGACGGTGACTCTTGAAAAAATAAAAAAATTACACATACACAGTTGCCAC
>CAIGRL010280336.1:0-17528 GCA_903798325.1 Fraxinus xanthoxyloides
AAAAAAAAAAAAAAATACAAATGCATCGCATTTCACACAAACACCCATCCACAATTGAATTATTTGGTTATACGTTCTACAGTCATATGGATGTGTTTTGAAACCATATTTGCATCTCATTTTACACAACTACTGCATCCACAGTTGAATGATTTGGTTATAGGTTCTACAGCAGTATGGATGCTTTTTGAAACTATATTTGTATCAATTTATTACTTTTTTTTACCCAAAAAATTTCCAAGGTTATCATTTGACTTTGAAAACAAGTCATTCAATATGAATGTAGTGTGTATAAAGCAGTGTACAAACAGAGGACCGAGCTGCCAAACAAAAAATACTCATATAAGCAGCTAGCCCAATTACCCTCAAATCATCATATCTATTAAACCTGAATTTTTTTCTCTCTTTAAGTGAAATAACATTGTAACTTTTACGGTACTACAGATAAGCACGTGCACTCACATGCAAAAACTTCGAAGCTTTATGTCAACAAATAAAACAAGCTAAAAAATGAATGGAACTTCTATGCCGAGGAAGATCTCCATTAAACTGGAGATATGTATCATATTCCATCCTTCTCTTTCCAGAATATCCAAATTACCAACATGAAGCTGTGTCTCAAACCAGTCTGACCAACTTGTCCAGTGATTTATTACTTAAGTAACTTCTAAGACTTTCTCATCAGCAGAAAAACTATAATGTCCAGCAATTTACTTAAGCATGACCTCTTTATAACTTCATGAACTCTTGCACCTTGTGCATTTTCTGTTGGCAACCGTTTTAAGTCAAAATGTGAAATTTCAATAATAAACCTCCCACTCCCCTTCAGTAGGTAAAAGAGAAGTGCAAATGCAATGGTTCACCCTTGCTGCAAAGAAAAGCGCATTGTCCAAAAACTTGAATATAGGATAAACTCGGGTAGACAAATCTAAGCGAATGAACAACATGCTCACAATTCACTTGATCAACAAGAGCCCATGATAGATGAAGCCTTATAATTCATTTTTCAGAGAGAGAGAGAGAGATGTAGGACAATCCTATTGTTAATAGAATTATATATTTATAATAAGATGTCTAAGTAATAAGTTTTATCTTTTTATTCTAATATTTTGTTTAGAATAGAATTTCTTTATTGATTAGAATAGGATTTATAATTTATTTTAGATTAGGATTTTAGTTTATTTCCTTTTAGAATTTAGTTTCCTTATATCAATAGGATTAGAGAATAGTTTTTCATATAAATACAAATGCATTGCACATTTTTTCAACAACTATCAATTATTATTCATTATATGCAAGACATTATTCAAATATCATTCTTATTTATTGCATAATTCTTATTACAAGAATCTCATAAACGCTTCNGTGATTTTAAGTGCGTCCAGACAGTCCCTAGTTATTTATAATAAAATGTTTAGTTGTAATTAGTTTTATCTTTTTATTCTAATATTTTGTTTAGAATAGAATTTCTTTATTGATTAGAATAGGATTTATAATTTATTTTAGATTAGGATTTTAGTTTATTTCCTTTTAGAATTTAGTTTCCTTATATCAATAGGATTAGAGAATAGTTTTTCATATAAATACAAATGCATTGCACATTTTTTCAACAACTATCAATTATTATTCATTATATGCAAGACATTATTCAAATATCATTCTTATTTATTGCATAATTCTTATTACAAGAATCTCATAAACGCTTCCTCGCCAAAATTGGTATCGGAGCAAGGAAATTGCTTTAATCCGATGGTCGACAAAGGTATCGAAGGCAGTTGAATCACCGAAGACGACGGAGGCTCGATAAACTCGAACAACGAATCGAGGGGATGAAACCCTTCACAACATCATGCAGATGCTGACTGCGTTGAGTTTGAGTTTCACAACATCACGCAGATGCTGACTGCGTTGAGTCTTGAAAGGAATCGCGAGGCCGTGGAAAAGCAAGTTGACAAGAATTGCTATGAATGTTGGTTGTTTCAAAAAGCATAGAACACGACAACATTTGGCTAGAAAATTTCTTCGAGCCCCAACCAAGTTCAAATACACACAAGTTATCAAGGATTCTTTTCTTCAACAAAACTCGAGGGCGAGTGTTTTCAAGTGTGAGAGATTGATGTAGGACAATCCTATTGTAAATAAGATTAGGATTAGGATTATATATTTATAATAAGATGTCTAACTATAATAAGTTTTATCTTTTTATTCTAATATTTTGTTTAGAATGGAATTTCTTTTCTTTATTGATTAGAATAGGGTTTATAATTTATTTTAGGTTAGGATTTTAGTTTATTTCCTTTTAGAATTTAGTTTACTTTTAATAGGATTAGAGAATAGTTTTGCCTATAAATACAAAGGCATTGTACATTTTTCAACAATAGTCAATTATTATTCAATATGTACAAGACATGATTGTTCAAATCTCATACTTATTTATTGCATAATTCTTATTACAAGAATTTCATAAACGCTTCCACACCATAGAGAGAAAGAGATTGTTACCAAATGTCGCAAGTGATCTTTCACCAAGTCATTATCTGTCAGATTAACAGTATGTAGCCGAGCTGATTTCATCCTTTCCACCATTGTTTCAAGTTCTAGTTTTGTGTGTAGGCCAACACTGTACAAAAGAAGAAAAGAAAACTATCTGAAATGAGTCAGACTATCAAACTTTTGTTCTTAGGCACATTAAAGCGTATGCTCCCATCCATAATATATGTTACCTCATTCAGTAGCACAAGTTTCAAAGAATAAAGAATCCGACATGAAAAGGTTTTGTTCATTATAACCGAATAATGCATTTCATTCAACAGAAAATTGAAAGAACATAGTTATCTTGCCTGTACAGAACTAGAGCCTCTTCCTTGTCAGATTTATATCTGTATTTGAATTCCGTAATATTCATAGGTCCCACCTGCAACCAATCAATGGCACTTGTTTAAAATTGAAGCCACGGTTGAAATAATAAGGATGTATTCAAGAAAAGTAAAGCAACACACAAGCTCACAAAATCTCTTAAAGCTTCCAGGTTCCTCCGGCATGTAAGTTGCAAGTACAGCTTCCCGCTGTCTCCCAACATCGGCAAGCTCAGTTACCAATCTCAGTCTGTCAAAGTTCATATTAGCTCCACTGGTTACTGCTACGACATTTTCATCCTTGAGGCCATAGTACTTGCAATATGCTTCAGCTCCGGCAAGGGCAAGAGCGCCTGCTGGTTCCAAAATGCTCCTTTTCTCCTCAAACATGTCCTGTAAGAAAGGTAATTTAGGAATAACCCATTAAAAGTCAAAGCTTCAATATTCAAAGTCCCAAGTCATATATCATTCTGAAGCAACGGGATGCAAATAACAACTAGCTCAGACAATTGGAAAGCTAAGTCCGTGCAGTATGAACAATGCACATGGTAGGTGACGACGTATTATAAAGGATCATTTCTTCATTACTATAGCACCTTCTCAAGCGTCATCAGATCAATGCAAATCCAATTTACATTTTCATCAGCGAGTGCCTAAACTAACTGACCCAAATTGTCATTTAGGCCCTGTTTGGTACGGCTTAAAATTCAATTAAAATTGAAAATATGACCGTTATTGGGTCCCACCCGTCTAATAAAAATCAACCATAACGGCTAGTTTTTCAATTTTAATCCGATTTTAATCTCTATCAAACACCCTCTTAATTAATCATGTAGCTTTCCAAGAGTAAGGAGACAGACCTTACAAATACACCGAGGATTCAATAAAAAAAACGAAAATTATAATTCAAAGTGTTCGCAGGCATACTAACTACAGCCAATGAACCCAGGTACTTTGTATTGTGGAGTTGCTAGGGAAGCCAACAACGTGGTTGGCTAAGAAGCACCGACACGACATGACTGTAGGACATGACTCGACATAAACAATTTTTCAAGAAAATATCGAAACAAAAAGCACTTTGTGCAAAACTCATTATTTACCTATCAAAAAAAAGAAAATATCGAAACAACACATCCCCTACACACTGAATACTATAATAATAATTTTTCTTTTCATTTTTTCATTTTTATATTGTAAAATAAATTTGGTTTCTTAATTCCAGAGTGTCGACATGTATCTCTCGGCATGCATGCGATGTGTCCAACTATACAAAACCAACAAATAATTAGAACATGCCACCTCGGGTTTTCGACACGTGTCGGTATCATGTGTCAGTGTATCTCCTGATGTGTCAATGTAGAGGCGACTTGTTCAACTTTACAAAACTGAAAAATAAAATGGTCACACCACTTGACATTTCCAACGTGTCAGTGTCGTGTAGGTGTCAAATGAAGTGGCGGCATGTCCAATTGTTGAAAACCAAAAAAATAATTTTGACGTGCCACTTGGCATTTCCAACACGTCTCGTCATCGAGTTGGTCTCCCACGACGCTCCAATCCTAGGGGAGTGTTGGTGCATCATAGGTGGTTGGCATTTCATTTTTGGTCAGAAGGTAAATTTCACAATTATTTACCAATAAAAATATTTACCTCAAAATGAGAGGATATTGATAACTCCAAATAGAGTATGTTGCTTCATATAACTGGTATAGACATAAGGATAATAAGAGAGCATATTCTTGTAATATTTACGGGGAATAAAGCTAGTATGGCATCAAATGCAAACATTTGCATAGCAAAACGTAGCTAAATAAGAATAAAAAAGGATAAAATACTGAAGACAAACCAAGCTTTCACAAGAAAAATTCCAAAATGCTTAATGGACAAAACTAGAATTCCCAGAACCTCAAGTTCCAACTGTGGCGGATCAAGAATTTTGAGTAAGTACAAGCTACTGTTGGCAACAATAAAAAATTAAGGGCCCTATTTGATGCCTATTTTTTGCAAAAAAAAAAATGCATGTTGGAACGGTGACTTGTTGAGAATGTGTGATAAAAAATAAGGAAACGTTTTGAATTTACATGTAATATTATTTTATTGAAAACGTGTGGCTGAAGTGGAGAAAAAAATGTATTTTGAAAAAAAAATCAAACAAGGTCTAAAATTTAAATATAACAATTATTTTGTTCAAACTAAACATATATAATTCTGTTGTAAAAATAAGCAATGTTCATCAAATGATAGTGACCAAGTTTTGTATAATTCAAAGGAAGAGCACGGATTCGAATTGTTACAATTACATTAAAACCGCTAAAATTTAACATATATTATTCTGGTAAATTTAGTGTCAAAATTCAACAAGTGCTATAATGGGCAAGCTTTCAATAATCCTAAGGAGAGCTCACATGTTCGAATCTCATCCTTATTGCATTAATTTTGGTAAAAATTGTAGAACTAAAAATATTTCACAATAAATTAGTTCGGATGGGATTCAATATCGGGACTTCCAATATGAATATGCAAGTTCTAACCAACTGCGCTACAAGAGATATTTGAAAATAAAATGAATTACCAATTATATAACCTAAAAAGTTTATCTATTTGTCAACAAAAAAAAACTGTTCCCGACGGATCTAGCACGCGCGGCTGTTGGGGCTCACCTGCTGGATCCGCTACTGAGTTCCAATGTCATGACTTTATAGCTTATTGCTAATTTAATTCTTTGGCTAATGAACTACGAAGAACAAGAAAATGAAATATAACTTTTGTACGATATAGCACACCATGCACAGAGGTAACCCCAATCAAAACAGCAAATAAATGCCATGTGCCAAGAAGATATTAAAAGATAAGAACCTTAACAAAAGCAATGGTAGCTAACCTTAATCGATGCACAAATAGCATCACGGCTAACAAGAACCACCCCATCTATCAGTTCTCTGCACAGGCGGAAAGTCTCTTCACCAACCTCTTTAACTGCTACACCATCGGCAAAACCGCCCACTAGGTCCAACATAACTCTCCTACCATGATGCAAGGATAGTGCCATTGCATTAGCATCAAATGGCTCCACTCCAATAATCTTCACTTCTGGGGAGACCCTTTTCACATACGCAGCAATACCAGCTATAAGCCCACCACCCCCAACAGGCACAAAAATCGCATGTATTGGGCCTTTCATTTGTCGGATAATCTCCATTCCAACTGTTCCCTGCCCTATGATAACATCTGGGTGATCAAAAGGAGGAATGAATATACGGTTCTCCTCTTCGGCCCGCTTTTTGGCATATGCTTGTGCTTCATCGTATGAGTCACCCACAAGAACAACTGTTGCTCCCAATCTCTCAACAGACCTCCACTATAAATATATAGCAATAGATTTAAGAACATCCATGGAAAACCATAATGGGATTGTAAACGTGATTCAGTAAGTAATAACCTTGATTTCAGGTGTGGTGACAGGCATAGCAATCACAGCATTGCAGCCCAATCTCTGAGCAGATAGTGCAACTCCTTGTGCATGATTTCCGGCTGATGAACATATCACTCCTCTTTCCAGCTGTTCCTTTGAAAGTTTTGCCATCATATTATAAGCCCCTCGAAGCTTGAACGAGAAAACCTGCCAATCCAAAAGAATAGCAAGAATAATTTATTTCATCAACTCAATTTCTAGTCAACAAAGGTATCGCACCATAAACTTGGAATCTTCACATTTCTCATGATATTTCGTGGAATAAAAATAAGAACATCCAGAAAATGAGTAAGCTCACAGCTAGTAAATTTTAATTTCATTTATGAACCTTAAGAAAGATAATTGAATAATTTGAATTTGAACTAGGAACTAGGAAGTAGTTAGAAGATTTCTAAAACTTCACCAGAATCAGTAAATTTAAAATTTTGAAGTGAGAATCATACTTATTGTACCAATAAATCAATAAATTTGAGACCAGGCAAGCTTGTATCTTTTAACCATGTTAAGCGTATCAACCAACAGAAAATGAGAAACATAAAAGGTACATACAGGCTGAAGATCCTCTCTTTTGAGCCAGACATTAACCCCCAGCCTTTCCGATAGCTTGGTTGCCAGCTGCAATGGCGACTCGTACGCCACGTCATACACCTTCGAGGCCAAAATATTCGTCAAGTACTCCATGGCATTCATAGAACCGTTACTAACCCCACCATTATCTGGAATATTCGGTATCAAATAACCGGTCTCGCACTGCAGAGAGCCTGGAAACACTCTCAACAATGGCACCCCTGAAGGAACTCTTAATGTTTCCCTTTCGACGGCCGGTAATATTTCCGCCGCGTGTTTCGCCACTATGCCATTAATTGACGGTTTTACTCTAATGGCGGCAGAGGATGTTTTGACTGTTTCATTGGTAGTGAATTTGGAGCAGAGCAGAGGTACTTGCGCAGGTACAAAACGGAGAACTTCCATTTTAACGAGAAGAGGAGAATAGGGCTCGCCGGTATTTATATCAAAAGTGAATGGTTTTCGGGAGAGTGTAGAGTTACAGGACGGTGATGAAAGTAGCTAACGCTGGATGGCTTTATATCATATCCCAATTGTTTTTCATTACAATTTTTTCATATTTAGCTCATGTTTGGTACACATTAAAATTTGTATTCTCATTCTTCTACTCATTTTCAACCATACATTCTTGAATAAAAAAATATTTTCTATCACATCAATAATTTTTCCTTCTTTTTCAACCACACTTTTTCTATGAATCTATTATTCCAAAATAATGTGGCTCAAATACACCCTTGTACTCAATGTGATATAATAAACATCAATTATATCTTAACTAGAACAAAAGAAAGAAATATTTAAAATTTCACATTTACATAAGGTAACTTCAAATCTAGACAATTTTTCGAGCAAAATCATCGGCATTTAGAAACCGTCTTAATATTTTATCCTCCAGTTTCAAGTCATGTGAGAAGTACTTGTAATTTTAATGTCCAAGTTAAAGGGTGTTTGGTATGGATAAAAATTAAATTTTTAGTAGATTGTGATGGAAATTTTTGAAATGTGTGGTTGAAAAGTTGTGGGATCCATGAAAGATGTGGTTAATATTGATTATTTGACTTTGACTTTGATTTAGATTAAAATCTGATTTTCATTTGTACCAAACAGCGCCTTAATATTTCTCGATTACATGGATACTCCATATGTGCATGACTTTGTTTAGTGGTGATTAAAATCAGATTGTTTAGTAAAACTTCATAAAATTTGATAAAATGTGTTGTTAAAAAATTATAAGACTCATAAAATTTGTGAATAAAATTAATTATTAACTTTAATTTAAAATAAAATTTTAATTTATACCAAATAAGAACGAATGTATGTGTCACCTCATTTTTAAACAATAAGACTTATATCTCATTTAAATATTTTAATTTTGTTGCAAAATGCATATACCCATGTGATCATAATCGTGGTCAAGAGCCATCTACTGCATCCCATTTTTCGCTAATTGTTGGTAGTGATCGTAAACAATTTGAACACTGATATGTGCCAACTGCTTCTAATGTCTTGCTATAAGTAAATAGTAACGATGATCGTTAAATCACGTGTGTGATACCACAAGCGCGTGCTATCTCTTTTTTTCCCCACCGTCCAGTCCCATCTCTGTCATTCCCACACATTTCATAATTTGTTCTGTATCAAACCTCAATGAAGAGAGTCTGCTAAACAAGTGGGTCCCAAACCTTGGTTGTCAGTCAACCTCTATTTCAATTGAATTGACTGATTTGGCACATTATTTATTTAGCGCCTGTTTGTTTAAACTTTTAAGCTGAATTCCTACTGTTGTCCATGGAATTGAGCCGCAATGTTTGACCGTCATGGTGGGCTCTAATGTTTTCAAAAAAAGGGGGTAAAAATTTGATTTTTTTTTTCTAAAACAATTTGAAACAGGCACGGGCTTATTATTTAATTGCTTTTAGAGTTACGTTATTTTGGAACAATGTATTCTGAAATAGTAGATTGATGAAAAATGTGTCATTGAAAAAGAATGAAAAGTTATTGAAGTGATATAAAATATTATTTTAATGAACAATGTGTTGTTGAAAATAAGTATAATGATGAGAATGAAAAATTTAATGTGTACCAAATAGGAGGTAAAAGTAACACTTTTGACAAAACATATGCCGCCCTCATTATTTACCTGTTTGAGCCAAATTATTCCAAAAAATGAGAATGAATAAGTCAACTGTTACACAGTAAAAAGACTCTATATGGGACCCTCATTATTTACCTGTTTGAGCCAAGTTATTCCAAAAATGAGACTGAATAAGTCAAATGTTATACAGTAAAAAGACTCCATTTTGGTAGCAACCTTTGATTTTGTTGACAGCAATCAATTAAAAAAATTGTGAAAAGACATTAAAGTCCCTAACTTGTTTTACACATCATATCATAACAAAGACAATTTTGGCATTTCATTTTCCAAAAGACAGCTGCCCTTTTTTCAAATCTTGTGGCTACAACACTATTTATTGTACTGTTGCAGCGATCTCATTGTGCATTAAAATAAGAAATTAATTTGCACCAAACAGATGCTAAGAGCATGTTTCAATTCCGTTTTTCTTAAGAATGCATTTTGAAAAAAAAATTGATTTGCGTGTAACGTTAATTTATTGAAGAATATATTGTTTAAAAGAAGAGAGAGGAAAATTGATGTAGATCGAGTCTACAACACACAAACAATCGAACTGCACTTTAAGAAAACAAACGTTTTTCTTATTTCATGAAAAATCAAAAATCCGACAAGATGTTTTGGAGTCTTAAAGAACAGATNGCTGCCCTTTTTTCAAATCTTGTGGCTACAACACTATTTATTGTACTGTTGCAGCGATCTCATTGTGCATTAAAATAAGAAATTAATTTGCACCAAACAGATGCTAAGAGCATGTTTCAATTCCGTTTTTCTTAAGAATGCATTTTGAAAAAAAAATTGATTTGCGTGTAACGTTAATTTATTGAAGAATATATTGTTTAAAAGAAGAGAGAGGAAAATTGATGTAGATCGAGTCTACAACACACAAACAATCGAACTGCACTTTAAGAAAACAAACGTTTTTCTTATTTCATGAAAAATCAAAAATCCGACAAGATGTTTTGGAGTCTTAAAGAACAGATAATATATTGAGTCAACAGTCCCTTAATGGGTTGGGCTACAAAACAACATAAGTAAATACTGAAAATAATAAATTAAGAAATATTAAGTGTCGTTTTGACTTAGAAAACGAATTCAAACGCCCAACATCCATTATACGTCACGGCGACGCAGTGAATTCAATGGGAATCGTCGCGAGCTTTCTTGAATTGGGTCATAAGCCTAAAATAGACACCGTATGCAAAAGTTACCTCATTTTATTCGAACGCCAACCACCTAAAGTTCCAAATATGCAAGTACATGTTCATCCACACTAACATACTCATTATCCCCAAGATCAATGGGATTCGCCCTCGAAAAGAACTGGTAGTACCATCTTCTATGTTATTTTCATGGTATGGCAAAAGATGTTTTCATATTAAATACATCAGAAGTCCGAATATGAGAGGGAATTCGAAGGTGATAGGCGTTGGAATTAATCTTCTCCGTAATTTCTACTGGACCAATAGTACGAGGCGATAACTTCGAATATTAATGAGAAATCACTCGATCCTTAGTCATCACCGCCCAAACATAATACCCAACGTCAATGTCGGTCAACCGCTTCCTTATACTTACGGTTGGACTCCAACAGCTTAGCTCGTGTCTCCTCGTGAACCTACTATAAACTACGAACAGACTCAACAACCATCCCATGCAACTGAGTCTTAGAGGGCAGAGTCAATAAATCCACAGGGCTGCGAGGCAGAATACTATAAGCAAACTCTACCTTGGCTAAGCCGCTAATCCCATGAGCGAAGATTATCCCCAACTAAGCACCGCAACAAACCACCCAAAGATCGATTTACTACCTCAGTTAGCCCATCTTTTTTAGGGTGGTAATCACTACTGAAATTGAGTGACATGTTAACTGACTTTCATAAGCTCCGTCAAAAGTGACCAATGAACCTTGCGTCTTTGTCAGACATAATAGAAGTAGGCAAACCATGAAGACGATGGATCTCTCTGAAAAAGAGTTGAGAAACCTTGGCAGCATCGTGGTACGCTTACAATATATGAAGTACACCATTTTCAAAAATCGATCCACACAAAATGGAGTCATAACCACGCTATGTGCACAGTAAATCCAGGACAAAATCCATGTTAATATCAGTCCACGGAGCTGAAGGCACTGGTAAAGATCGATAAAGACCAGCATTCATGGCTTTCCCTTTTCGCCACACGACACACCCTGCACCGCAAGACGAACTTCTCCACTTCATGGCATAATGTAGGCCAGAAAAATGTAGCACTAATGAGAGCTAAAGTACGATCCCGCCCGACATGACCCTCACCGTGAACTCTTCAATCAATTTCAGACGAAGACTGCAATCTAGTACACACAACTGAACACCCTGAAACCACAAAATCGTCCTCTAATAGAAATGGATGGTGAGGTCCCTGCAGTAAACTATGAAAATGGGGTCAAAATAAGAATCATCAGCATAAAGGGAAGCAAAGGTTTCGAACCCTGTGACTGCCACCTGTAGATGTGCTAATAGCCCATGCAGCCGACAGAGCGCGTCTGCCACACTATTAGAAGAACAAGCCTGATGTTTAATGAAAAAGTTGAACTGCTGCAAGAAAGCAATCCACGATGCATGACGAGCAGACATAGAATCCTGGATGGACAAGTGCTCGAGGGCCTCATGATCACTGTATAAGATAAACTCCCGTTGAAATAGGTAGTATCGCCATAACTTATGGCCTGAACAACGGCTTATCCGTATAAAATACACACTTATTACTGACTATAAAGAATTCTTCCCTGCACAAAATAACAAGGACTTTCCTTAAATGCACATCATGAGACTCAAGTAACCCACTGTACACCAATATATCATCGAATTATACAACCACACATTTACCAATAAAAGGTCGAAAGGCTTGGTTTATCATCCACATGAATGTGATCGGTGCATTGAATAATCCGAAAGGCATAACCAGGCACTCAAACAATCCCTCACGTGTCTTAAACGTTGTCTTCCACTCATCACCGAGATGAATTCTAATCTGATGGTAACCGCTGGTCTAATGGTAACCAATGGTCAAGTAAATCATCTAATCTTGATATTGGGAAGCAATAACAAACTGTTATTTTGTTGATAGCTCTGCTATCAATGCACATTTGATAACTTTCATCCTTCTTTAGCACGAGAAGTGCGGAGACTACACACGAGTTGACGCTCTCATTGATATAACACTTATGCACCAACTTCTCTACCTGTCTCCTCAACTCCTCATGTTCCGTCGGGCTCATTCGATAATGCGGGCGGTTAGGCAGCGATGCACCAGGTACCAAATCAATATGGTGCTATATATCTCGCAAAAAAGGAAGACCCTATGGAAGGTCCACTAGTACCAAGGCGGCAACTTTAGGGTGAAGACCCGTCCCCTCGATTGTTATAGGAACTACCGACACTCCCGTCACCTCAATTCCCACTAACAACAATACGATTCCTTCCGCCAACATCTCATGTACAAACAAGGATCGGGAAAGTAGGTTGCTACTATCCCTTGCTGAAGAGATACAATGAGCATCCTTGGAGGGTAGTAATACAATTTTCTTACCCGAAAAGGTAAACGTATACGCGTTCCGACTTCCTTCATGACACACACATCCTTATCAAATTGCAATTGACGACCCAACAACAGATGACACGCGTCCATAGGCACCACATCATACCAAACATTATCACGATACACACTGCCAATAGAAATGTACCAAGATACATTTAGTGACACAAATTTCATCACCTCGTCTCAATCATACCAGGCTATAAGGAGCAAGATGGGGTTCAGAGCCTAACTTCAGCTTTTGTACGGTCGCTTTTGATATCATGTTTCACAACTGCCTGAATAAATGATGAACATGCACACCTTGCCCCCACTGGTGCACGTTAACAAAAAGATGTTCTGCTATAAGTCCTCAGATGACCATTTAGGAGTAAGACATGCTCGTCGAACTACCAAAAGAGGTCCCATGTCACCCGTATCCACTACTTCGGCCTCTTCTTCCAAAATCGCCACAATCGAAACACTACTACCACGCCCTTATCCACCAGAAAGAGCCCAACAACCCAGGCTTGAGACTAGTAGAGTCGCCCGTCGAGTGTTCCGATCAACACCCCGATCCCTAGATGTGGAAGATTGGGACGAACCGGTTTGGGGCGAATGGTCGACCCTCACTTCCAGATGGACCACCAGAACTGCTTACTATAGAATGACGTGTTTGGTGATTTTCAGACTGAAGTGCACGTTGATGAGCTTCAGAAACAAACACCGACGAGAACATATTAAGAACATCCTGCAAATTCCACCGTAGCCTGCCATGTAGCGCGCCACCTACTGATCATCTGACTCTCTCACATCATTATACTCTATCAATTGATAAAACTCTATGGAGTAAGCATCTACAGAACGGTTGCCCTGCCTTAAATTCTGTAACCGCCGATACAAGGTTCTAGTATAATTAAAAGGAAGAAACACCGCCTTTAACTGTCTTCATCTTTTCCCACGATTGAATTTTCACCTTGCCCTGATGGATCCGGTTCCGTTTAAGTCGCCGCCACCAAGCAGCAGCACGATCACGCAAACGTGAGCAACCAGGGTACCCTCTTATTGTCGGGCACCTCTTTATAGTCCAAGATCTCCTCTACTGCCGCTAGTCAATCGAGGAACTCTTTCACCTCTATCCTACCGTGAAATTCAGGGATATTAACATTGATTCTGGATTTCCAAAGTTGAAACGCATCCTATTGTTGCACACGGGGAGACTGTACAAGATCGTCACGTGCATCCGACAAGATCTCCTCATCTGATATCTCGCCCGATTCAAATCCTTCTTCCCCAACACTTGTAGGGCCACGACATGGAGGGGCAGGAGGTGTTCCGTTCCTCACAACCTCCGTTGCCCATGTCATAAACTGATCAAATCGAACTGTCAACTCATCGATTTGATTACATAGATCCGCAACTTCATCAACCTGGTTAACACGACCAGCACGCCCTCTTCCACAAGTCATGCTCTAATACCAACTGATGTAGATCGAGTCTACAACATACAAATATCAGATTGCACCTTAAGAAAATAAATGTTTTTTCTTATTTCATGAACAACCAAAAATCTTACAAAACGTTTTGGAGTCTTTAGAACAAATAATCTACTGGGCCAGTAGTCCCTTAATGGGTTGGACTACAAAGCAACATAAGTAAATATCGAAAATAATAAACTAAGAAACATTAAGTGTCGTTTTGACTTGGAAAACGAATTCACGCCCCCCAAAATCCATCATACGGCACGACGACTCAGTGAGTTCAATGAGAATCGTCATGAGCTTTCCGGAATTGGGTCATAGGCCCAAAATAGACATCGTATACAAAAGTTACGTCATATTTTTTGAACCCTGACCATCCAAATGTTCCAATATACAAGTGCATGTTCCTCCACATTAACCTTATCCAAAATATAATTTGAAAATAATGAGAATAACCAAGGGCTTAAAATAGTATTTATTTAAGAATATATTGTTGAAAGAAGAAAGATTTGGATTTACGTGTAATATTATTTTATTGAATATTATGGAATTGATAAAAAGAAAGAAAAATGAATTATGATTTTAATTGGGCAGTATGCATAATTAAAAAAAAAAACTGATTTAGTTAATATTTGGTATATTTTCTAGAAGTAAAGAAGAATATGTTGTATTTTTATTGCTTCTCTAAGTACTATATAATTAATTAGCAAATAGCTTATTTAATTTATCCTCTAGAAGTATTATACAAGAACACGAGAGTCAATTGTTATTGTTGATTAAAGTCAATTAGATAATAATACAAATATTTCCCCTGTCATTATTATCGATTAAAGTCAAAGCATAGGCATACATATTAAATAATGGAGCATTAAGAGTGCATCTAGACTCCATTATAATTTGAAACGAGCCGTTTGTACAACATTGACGGTTTAATATCATCTCAAAGTGGAATGTTATAAAATTATAATTCGCTTATTTTAAAGAAAAAAATCAATTGAAATTGGTCTAATTTACTTAGTAGTATCAAAATGAATTGAACTATCCAGGCAAAGTCAAGTACGACACATTCAATTAAAAATTCATAGTGAAAGTTACATAGAACCAGATTTTTTAAGTTATTTCAAAAATCAGATGTAAAATTTGTTTATACAAAAATCAGATGATAATTCAATATTAATAATATTATAAAATTTAATTAATCTATATACTCATCATACTTTCATCCACCCATCGAAATTTAACTTCAAAATTTTACTCATTTTCCCTCTCCCTTCTCTCTCTATATTTCTTCACTCACTTCCTTCTCTTTACCTCCCACCATCGCCGATGAGGCTCTTCAACCGTCGCCACGATGCTATTCCTCCCTCTCAAACTACATTGCCACCTTAGACCACCGCCTCACATCACTATGGGGCGTAGGGTATGTGAGAAGCCGCACTTGTTGCCTCATCCCACCACGTTGCTCTTATCTTCCTCGACAACGACATTGTAGTGGGTACAGTCGAAGGATGTTTCGAAGGAAAGTGGGAAGGCTCCGACTACATTGACACAGGAGGAATTGATCTAGATAGTGGAGCTATGGAGTTTAGAGGCGATTTGCAATGAATCTATTTAAAGTGAATCGGGTGGTGTTTGCTGAGGTGAATCAGACGGTATAGTAGGCGATGCTACTGCTGCTGATTATGCTTATGCCAAAATGCAGTGGTTGTAATTTTTTATTTGATTTTGTTGGTGGTGTTTAGACGGTGTTGGTGAGGTGGTCATGATGTGGTAGAGTGGAGTGGAGTGTCTGTAATCAATTATTTAGTTGATTGACTAATGAATTGGTTGATTTATGACTAATAAATAATGTGACCTAAAAAATGTGATTGTGACTTATAATTTATTAAGTTGCGATCGAGAAATAACTTATGAATAGTTAATTTGATAAATTTTGATCGTTAAATAAGTTGTGACTTATAAAATTTGTGATTTGTGACCGATGAATATATTGTGAACCATATTTGTGATCGAGAAATAATTTGTGAACTAATATAATAATTTGTGATCAAATTGTATAGAATCGCGACCTTAATATATTAAATTAATTATTTCATAAAAAAATCTAATTAATATTCGATTTTTGAAATTTTAAACATTTTTTCTTAGTTTTCAAATGGGTCATGCTTATGGGGGTGTTTGATGGATATTATTAAGGAAAAAAAATATTTTAAATAGTGATAAGATGAGAAATATGTGGTTAAAAAGTAAGGAAAAATTATTGATGTGACAGTAATATTATTTTATTGAAAAATGTGTGATTGAAAATGAGTTTTGGAAGAATGTATTTTGAAAAAATGTGTGTCAACCAATGGCTTAATTTCTAAGATATGAATTTATAACCAATCCAACATAGTTTGAGCCAATTTACGGATTGATCAATAGTAATGAATGAGCTATACCAAGCTTGGTTATAGGGTTGATCCAATGGCCCCCGATATTTAAAAGAATTATTTCACATGTACGTCAGAGTTTACATAATGAGTTTATTTCATCAACAAATGATGAAATATTACTTGGACATTATATAAATCTTGATGTACATATGAATAAACAGTACTTAAAAATGGTATTTTGACAACTATCCTACTATTAAACAAAAAAAAGTACCTGCTTTTTCAGATTTTTTTTTCCTGAAAAAAGACTTTGTTACTTATTGCTCAAGTTAATCGTGAAAGGTTGACGTTTAAAGTTTCAATTTTACATATTTACACGAATTTTATATGAGTAACGTGTTGTTTTACATATATTACTTTTTTTTTATTAAAAAATCAACACTTTATAGTAGTTGCTTTATGTTAGTTATATATATATATATATATATATATATATATTGTGTGTTTGAACCACATTATTTTGGAAGAATGTATTATGGAATAGTAGACTAATGGAGAATGTATAGTTGAAAAAGAAGAAAAAGTTATTGACGTAATGAAAAAATATTATTTTATTGAAAAACGTGTGGTTAAAAATAAATAGAAGAATGAAAATGAAAATTTTAATCTGTACCAAACATGGATATATATATATATAAACACACCTTGTATTGTGTTCAGGGGAGGATCTAGCACCTGGCCAGCCCCCGCGGCCGTCCGTGCTGGATCCGTCGGAAACAAATTTTTTTTTTTTGTTGATAATAGATAAATATTTAAAATATATAGCTAGTAATTCACATTAGTTTTTGAAATCTTCCGTAGCTCATTTGGTAAAAGTTAACATTTTTATTTAATAGGTCTTGGGTTCAAGTTTTTCCCCCAACAAAATCTATTATGTAGTAATAGTTTTAGTTATAAAATTTTTACCAAAATTAGTTGGATAGGGAGGGATTCGAACCTTTGACTTTTCTTAGAATTATTGATAGATTTACTATTTGGGCATTTGATGAATTTGATATCAA
Organism: Fraxinus xanthoxyloides; assembly: GCA_903798325.1. Lineage (NCBI taxonomy): Eukaryota > Viridiplantae > Streptophyta > Magnoliopsida > Lamiales > Oleaceae > Fraxinus > Fraxinus xanthoxyloides. The sequence goes on from CAIGRL010280336.1 coordinate 17,498, forward strand.
AATTAAATAGAATAATATATGTTAAGTTTTA
>CAIGRL010280342.1:0-12871 GCA_903798325.1 Fraxinus xanthoxyloides
CTTTTGTCGAGACTGCTCAGGTCTTAATCCACATCAATAGGAAGTACAATCAAATTGAAGATCTACAACATTCTCTGTATGTATATATATGTTGTTCTGTCGCTCTTGTCCAGGTTGTTCATGTCCCGATCCACTGTTATAGAAAATTGAAGATCTGCAACATTGTGCATATGTCTAAATGCGTTGTTGAGTTGCTTTGTCTGGGCCGCTTAGGTCTTGATCCACTAGCACACGAATTACTATGAAATTCAAGAGGTTCAGGATTGGTAATGTATAAGAATGCATTGTCCTGTTGCTCCTCAACTACCAATCCACCGCCATTGACCTCACATACCTCAATTTCATTCCTTTCACTTTTCTTCATCCCTTTTATTTTTTTATTGTAACAAAATCTGCATAAAACAATGTCATTCCCCTACATTAAAAGACAAAAAAATAGTTAGGCCATTAAAAACATAATGTATTTATCAAATAAAAGTGTTTGCTAAAGTCAGTACCTTCTCGTTGAAATGTCATCTATTGGAGGAACAAGACTCTAGACTAATGCGTGTTCATGCATTATCCAATTAGTCTTAATTCTAAGTCCTTGTTTTTTTTCATTTGAAAATAAATCAATGTATTTTTCCATCCAATAACGGATACATGAATATATTTCATTTATGGAGCTGGTCAGTTTCCAATGCTCTTTACCATCCTNTCTGCATAAAACAATGTCATTCCCCTACATTAAAAGACAAAAAAATAGTTAGGCCATTAAAAACATAATGTATTTATCAAATAAAAGTGTTTGCTAAAGTCAGTACCTTCTCGTTGAAATGTCATCTATTGGAGGAACAAGACTCTAGACTAATGCGTGTTCATGCATTATCCAATTAGTCTTAATTCTAAGTCCTTGTTTTTTTTCATTTGAAAATAAATCAATGTATTTTTCCATCCAATAACGGATACATGAATATATTTCATTTATGGAGCTGGTCAGTTTCCAATGCTCTTTACCATCCTTGGTACACCTCTTTACCCTTTGTCCCTTCTCAAACATCTGCTCTCTCAATGTGAAGAAAGAAGCACACTCCGAACCCTCGTCCATGGCTTTAGAATATGAATTCCAAAAAATGGAAAACAATATATCAGAAATCCATACCAAGAATAAAGTATGACCGAACATATTAGGTTCAATTTAATATATAATGTAAACAAATAAATAGTCATCAATAGTGACGTGTACAAGAAAGTGTCAGTAACGAATTAAAATTTATCTTTAGTGCTAGTTATAAATTAAATTATATCTTTGTGGATCGATGCTACACAATGAGGGCTTCAACAATCATAGAATTGTGAATTCATTATTCTTTCATTATGGATTTATAGGTGTACATAATATTGTGAATATTTAGGAAAGAAAATAATATTAGTCGATACTAACAATTCAGTTTCAAGAAACACAAAAACATAGTAAATCAATACTACTAATACCAATATACAACTTTAAATAACATTAATTCTCTCCAAGAAATAAATGAATGTATTAATGCTTTTCAATATTATAGATACAAAAAAGCAATATATAAATGAACAAACTACAATAATACAAATTGAAGGCAGTGCTATATATACGTGTTTATCGGATGTCATGGAATGGGTAATATATATTTATTATATATTGAAAAAAGATGTAAATAAATGGGATTATTATATTTTTATTTCACCAAGAACTAAAAGACAAGAAAGTAATATATATGTGATGGAGTTGGAACGGACAATAGTAATGCACATTAATATTTTCATGCATAATCATTATCTATGTACAAGATAGCTACGTACATTTATATAAATTGAAAACAGTATTGTATATACATGTTTATTGGATGTTCCTGAATGGATTATAAATGTTTGTTATATATACAAGAAAGTGGTATACAAATGTGATCATTGTATTTTTATTTCACCAAGAATGAAACGTACAAGAAAGTTATAAATACCTCATGAGAGTTGGAATGGACAACATTGGTAAACAATAATCTTGTCATGAATAATGCCTTGGAAACATGTTTTTGCTTTTCATTTTATGAAGTAAATAATGCTTCAACAATTCATTATCAAAATGTTTAAATAGAAAACCCAACCTCAAATTTTTCTTCCAATTTGTATCCTTACTTTTTGAAGTTGATTGAATATAACTATTTGTATATCACTACAAGAAAATGCGGCTTTAGAAATGGATTATTTCGTCTCTAATGGCTTGATTTCCGTTGCTAACAATGTTTACCAATGGAATCAATCCGTTGGTAATCGGATAGTGATACCCCCGTGGCTAATGTACCGACGGATTTCTTTGATCATTGATAAATTAGCAACAAAAAATTTTGTTGGTATTTTAACAACGAATGTTGTTGTCACTAATTATTGATGAATTTCTTTGTTGCTAATCTGTTGGTATTACCTACGCCTTTCCTAAATAATTTTAGTGACAAAAATTACAAATGGCTTATTTGCTCCTAAATAGTTACTGATCTTCCGTTTTTATTTGTGTCGCTATGCACAACAATTTTTCTACGGGACTATTTGTTTCTAAATAAGAACAAATATTTCGTTGCTACATCTGTTTCAAATTTTTTACACAAATTTTCAAGAAGAATAAATACGTCAAAATTTTGGATTACAATTAAAAAAAATGCGCTAAATATTTTTTATTTATTATATTTTTATTCTGAATTAAACTTATTAAAAAAGATAAAATATGCCAATAAGTAAACGAATACGAAATTGCAAACATTTTCGTTCCATAATGTCACCATTCAAAATACACATATTCACATTCATTTTGCTTTCATTTCAAAAAACAATACTAACTTGTTGAAATTAGATCATATCCCTCCTGACACCAAATTCAAAAACATCTACACTTTCAATGGTAACTTGTTTATAAGCAAAATAAACATTTACTATTTCCAACCATTGACGATCATTGCACTTGAAAGACTAATCTCGTAACCCATTCCTTTCTCCTAGCATCTGAAGTATGGTTTGTTCGAACTCAATCAACTTCCTCTCTTCTTCAAGCCTGCCATCTTTCATCTTTCGAATTAATTCATCATTTTCCCTTGTAAGTTGATCTATCTTTTCGCAAGCACTGTGAAATTCCTCTTGCAAAATGCTAAAATCAACCTATACTCCATCACATGGATTAGAGATGCCAACTTTGTGCAAAATAGGACGATGAAGACCAAGTCCATACAAGCGACCACTCTTACAAGGACCTTGACTTGCTTTACACCAAGCTTCAATGTCAATTTCAGGGTGTGAGGAAGCATCTGAACCATATTTTTCATTAATTGCATTGTCATACGTTTCCTACAAAACAAATGCAAGTCTCAATCAATAACTATATACATTATATAAATAAATTTATTTTATTTCTACTTACATAGACAATTCATGACTTATTATCTACAAAGTCTCTTTCTCCCCAGTTTCACCGATGTATACATTCGAACAATTGTGATGCAATAGGTGGCTTACCTAATTTCTCATGCTGAAGACAAACAATTAAATCAATATTTAGTTTAAAAAGATTATTGATTGGCATACTCTTCCCAAATTGAAACATCATCTCACGCATACTAGTCAATTCAGCATTCCAGCATCTTATAAACATGGGACCAAACATGTCAAAACATATAAAACAACTAATCCAATCAAATACAAATTTTCTTGGACTATATGTTACATTGCAACATTCATTAGAATTTAGCAGTCAAATGCAATGAAGTTTGCACACAAATCACATGCTGGTCAGGCTATATCCTAGTCCCAGAAAATATCCTAGTTGCATCAGGGCTCCACGTCACAAAGTGCATCATGCAACACAATGGAAGTGCTAAAAGCAAGTGTACACAATTGAGCAAATAATAGCAAGAAAAGTTCTTAAACTAATTGGGGCATCTATCTCACCACTGACCCTCAACGTTCATTTGTGAGTAAGTTTCTTCAAGTCAGACAAATTAGATTTAGACACAGTCATCACCACAAGCAAATGTTTATAAATGGACAGAACAAAAGCTCTTCTGAAAATAGAACAAGATAACTCACAACATGTCAGTCAATTATGAAATTGATTTCTAAAAATTAAACATTAACAGCCTCAACTTGTGGCCAGCAATTGTTATTGAACCAGCGGTGTGCTTAGTAATGGTTCCCGACTTTATAGTGAGTCAGTTATTATGACCAGATTTAGACTTCTTCTTCCATCCTTCATTGTTCCACTGTTTCTCAATTATCTCATTCCAATGCTATGCACTTAACCACAGTGGTCCATATTCCTTCCAATTAGCTATATTTTTAGACCCACTATTTTCCTTAGCATCTTTTCGAGCAAAATAATATATATATATATATATATATATTCCACAACCGATCAATTGAGGTAGTATTCCATGCTTTCTCTACCTCGTTCTCCTTATTTTTTGGTCACGAGTATTGTTGCTAATGTAAGTACCAAACATTCGTATGAAACAACAGAGGTATAAGGACAATAACTTAAAGAAATTTATATTACCTAAAATCTTTCCTACAACATTTTTTTATGTCAACTTGCACCAAACTATATGTAGGATAAGGTCCACCTAAATAAGATTTCAAATTGGCACTTATAGCACGTGATGTCGATAGAGTAATAAATCTACAAGTAGGAAAATAGATGCACAGAACTTAAAGCATATAAGAGAGAATTAGAGCTGATAGTAAGAAAATTAAAGAAAATAACAGGTTTACATTCTTCAAGATGTAACCTGCTGATTTTTTTAACGCAAACAACAGCCATTAGCATTCCATTTTCCAGTAACACCATTTTGTATTGAATACAAAACTCATAAAAAAAGTTCACATAGATACATACCTATTGCCTCCCACAGTTAAATGAGTTCTTCCAGATTCGTTTGCACAGTCATTAGTATCGTAGTTAGGACCCCTTCTCCTACCATCAGGCCCATCATTGTCCTCTGAAGAAAGAGATATATCAATATTCTCTTAACCAGTCTCGATCAAGTCATTGTCCTCCTCATCTTGTAACCTGGGAACTCTAGGCATGAATTCCATCTTACTTGACTAGGCATCTTCAATTTTAGTTTTGAGAAAGAATGGTGAGAAAAAGATGTAAATATTTGCCTTAAAGAATGAGTAGGATTGTATTATATGAGGAAAAGAATGAGATATTTGGGGAAAAATGAGCGGGAAGGGATTGAAATTTTTGGAAGATTTGGGAAGAAAAAGTTGAAATTTTGGAGGGATTTAGGAAGTGATTGGTGGCAGGGGAGTGAGAAATTTTTGGATGAATTGGGAATTGATAAGCTTTAGGGAGGGAAGTGATTGGCGAGGGGAGTGGGAAATTTCTGGAAGGGTTTCAGTATTTTTATACATAAAAATCTGAATATGAAATAATAAACTATAGATGGACTAATATGAAAAATTTAATAAAACTTAAATCTGAAATTTTAAACCTTTTAAATTTAGTTCGTACAAGATAACAAATCAATTATCAATGGATATTTAATATCGAAAAAATGATTTCTATAGCCTTCAGGAATCTTAGGAAAAATAGGTTCATTTAAGGTGTTTGTTAAAATGTCCAAGTGGAAAATTAGTGTATAATTAGCCTAACCTAGCAATTTGATTGAGTCAAAAATCCTATTTTAAATCTTTAACAAGCATAATATTTCCTTCACTATAATAATAATAATAATAATAAAAAAAACCTTCTCCATGTAGCACAGAGACGCCGTGTGCGTCTTCGTGCGCACACGGGAGGCTTTTTTTTCTTTTTTCTTTTTTTTTTAACTTATGAACTCAAACAAATTATATAATATTTCTTCTCTACAAATACTCCAATCCCCCCATTCCCAATTTCCAGTTCTTAAAAATTAAATTTTAAGACGAAATTGAAGAGAAAATGAGACTATCAAGATAAAATTCGGTTAACCTCTAAACTTTGTGCTTATAATTGACCACTAAGCAATTGAAGAGAAAATTAGATTATCAAGATAAAATTCTTGGAATTATTTTTCATCTAGTTTTCTTTCCATCATTTCGATAAGCATCAATCCTCAAACGTTCTTCAACCGATACCACATCGACATCCTCCAATGTATTGAGTTTCACATCCTCCTCGTTCATTTGATCCTATGTTGAGTTCATGTTTAAAGCATACCGGATTAGAAAGATCTTACTGGATATGCAAGGTTCTTACCGATTTTAAAATGAAAAACTGAAATACCGACTTGCAAGAATACACATTTTAGGGTGTGTTTGAGCCACATTATTTGATAAAAATGCATTTTGGAATAGTAGATTAATGAATAATATGTGGTTGAAAAAGAAGGAAAAGTTATTGATGTGATGGAAAATATTATTTTATTGAAGAATGTGTGGTTGAAAATGAGTTGAAGAATAAGAATAAAATTTTTAATGTGTAGCAAACATGAGCTTAGTCTAACTTTACATTATCTTCAAATTTCGAAAGAAATCACCCCATCAGTATAATTCTACAATAATTTTTTATTGTTTTCTTGAGAAAGGAAAAAAAGGATTTATTGACAGTGTTGTCCAAAGCTTCAAGCATTGTACATGCCATTTACAATAACTTCCCTGCTTAATATTTGAAAAGTTGGAGAAGTCAGTCAACTTATGCATATGAAGTCTTGAAGTTCCATCTCAAAGCGTCAACTTTGTTAAGAGGAGTAGTTCAAACTCGTATAAATTAGTCTATGTTTTTTTCATATTTATTCGATGTGAGATTTTATTTCTTAACAATAATAGTCGAAGCTACTAGACCATTCTCATCCACAAATACCATATTAATTTTTAATTTGTTCTTAAATCAGATGTAGGCTAGGTTGGAATAGAATGAAGACTACCATACAAGCCTAAATCTGTTGGTTAGGTAACTCTTCTTACTCATTCATGGTGTGAACCAAACTCTTTCTCGTTCACCGACAAACATTATTCAATGCTAAAATAAGTCTCAAGTAAACAAACTATATCCTTAAATGCAACACATTAGGGATTTATACCTTAACCATTAAGAAAATATTTATTGGTAAATTTAGCAAAAAAGAGGCATCTGATTTAATGAAGAATAATACAGCTAAATTACATCCACCAGAATTGACATGCATTCAAGACATACTTTTAAACATATATGGATTATTCTATGCTTAAAACGAGACAGTTCAATCATAACCATTAACAGCAAATGAAATTGTAAGAAATAACAAATTCAATTAAAATATGCTCAATTCCACATAATATAAGGACATTCAGTAGAACAATATATTAAGCTTGGCATTTACTACCTCTACTTATTGTACATGGCAAAATAAGTGTTAAGTACCATGATAGTTGTAAATTTTGCTAGAGTTTAGAGGCCACAACATCAAAGAAGCACACTAAATAAATAACAGTAAAGAAACATAAAAAAATGATTCCTATCCAACATATTACAAGGGGTTCCAATTTAAACGTGTAGAGAGTGAAAGGAAGCAGTTTTGATTAGGAAATTTTTGTTGGTAATTTTTCCTGAATTATCACTAGAAACATCACATCTCCTCATGTAGTTCCCTTCTCCAGTCTGGCCACCATTCTCTTTCCCGTATACTGGTCAGAGGTTATCCTACATTAAACCCATGAAAAATATGAACAATGACATAAATAATTAAATAAAAAATGAACTAAAAATGAAAAGAATAATAAGATACAATTTTCTCCTTCACTTGCACTTGTTGTGAAACCATCATCACTGTCAACGTAATCTGGTTCTGCATTTTCTTCTACATCAAGAATGTCTTATGCTTCTATATTGGACATCCTAGAGTCAGCTCCGTCTACTTCTTCAGCCCCAACATAATCACAAGCTAAATTGACAAGGTCAAACTCTAATGTTATTCAAACAAGTTGTTGGATAGACGATGTTGATCCTCTTGGAATGCATGTTCCACCCACACATTACACTCTTCATTCTTCGATATAATTCCTGGTATATTGGGAACATTTCTTGCTATTTTTTTCACAACAACCCACCAATCAACTCTATCTCTAGCCTTCGTAGGAAAACAAGTGTAATATATTTGTTGAGCTTGTTGAGCAAGTATAAAGACATCATTTGTCTATAGTTTCTTCTTATGGTTAAGCTTAAAAAGATTGAATCTTCGATGGACTCGAATCCCACCATTGATGTCAAACCAATTACACTTGAATAAAATAATCTTGTTTCCAATATCTTCTAAATAATCCAGTTCCAATATTTCAGTTAACATACCGTAGTAGTCACGCTCATAATCATTATGACAACTTCCCAATACGCACGCACCACTATTCATTGTTGCTTTGTGGGAACCATAGTCTAAAGTGTGAAACTTAAAACCATTGACAAAGTGTCCGTTATAACAATTCACTCTACGAGAGGGACCCATGGCCAAAGCCTTTATACGATTATCAACTGCATTATGATCGTCCAAAACCTAAGCAGGAGAAATGATGTGAATTAGAACTCATTTTACCAAATACTTTGTAGGCAATCAAGAAATTATTTGCATAATCACTTACATATTCCCTCAACCAACATGAAAAATTTTCCTCAAGTAAACCATCAAGTTATGCATCAGGAACTTGGGGATACAATGTTCTCATACGTTTATCAAACTCCCTACATGATGATGAAAAACAATAATTCAGCTAACTAAGCATAAAGTTCATTACATATATTTGAAATGTAGGAGGTGTTAGGTATTTAATGTAATTGACAAGTCTGTGAACAAAAAGGACTAGAGTTGATATGTTGTAAAAAGTCAAGGAGTAATGTACAATTATTGAAAGTTGTGATATTTTAGGTTTAAGGTTCGAGAATGGGAAAGAAAGAAAAATGGCGCGGAATTTCGATAGACTATCGCTAAGGTTTGGCTTGAGCATTGGAAACAGAAACTTCATTGCTCTTTAGTTCGTTTTTTAAAAGGCTTTTTGTCCGGCCCATTCATTCTCTAACGTACATATAAATATCCAAACGAAAGAACGATTTTTTCAAGGTTGATCATTGAGCAAACACTTGGTTTTCATATTCTCTTCATTAGTTATCATTCAACCTTCATTATTCACATATTGAATTGTTCTTTGCGGTGAGAAAAAATCAGTATCACAATCCAAATACCAAACTATTGCTTCCTTCATATTTGTAGAGTTTTTGAATATCAAGGGAAGGTGACTAGAGTTCCTTTTGTTGAAAAATGTGGTGTTCTTCATTCATCCATAGGAGATAGACAATTTCACAAAGTTAGGAGTTTCTGTAGGAGAGCTTTGGAAACGCAGTTGAGAGTTGGTGCAGGAGCACAGAATCCAGGAAAGCTGTAGAAATTGCAATCAGAAGATCAGATAGTACGTGTCATCGTCTAGTCTTGTAAACTGTAAGTTATAAATCGTTTATAGTGGATTTTGACTAGCAAAGTACCCCAGATTTTCACCCAATTGGGTTTATCCTTGATCAATTATTGTTTTTATTTATTGCTTACGTAACTGCATTATGTCAACATAGGAATAATTGAATTGCATGATTAACCATCTAGAATATAATTAATAGTGACTTACTATTTAATTGTTAAGTAATTTTAATTCATCATAATAACCTATTTACCTCCCTAAGTGTAGTTTGGGTCGAACTACGTATTTTGAATTGGTATCAGAGCCTTATTTTGATTCTTGACCCTTAATTAATTCTAGATGAGTCCGTCATTATCCGTGCCTCTATTTTTCGACAAAAGCAATTATACTTATTGGAAAGTTCGAATGAGAGCTTTCCTTAAAGTTTTGGATGAACGTATTTGGATTAGCGTTCAAACTAGGTGGACTCCACCTTCAACTACTGCAGCTGGTGTATTACACCCACTGATATTTCTCTTTAGACTAAATATGACTTAGCTGAGTGTAACTGGAACAGTAAGGACATTCATGCCATGTTTATAATTGTGTCTCCTAAAGAGTTTATGAGAGTGTTGATGTGTGAGACTGCTAACGAAGTTTAGGATATCTTACAAATCATACACGAGGGAACTAAAATAGTAAAAATTCAAACTACAGATATTAACCTCTAGTTTTGAAGAAATTAGATGAAGGACGATGAATCGTTCGATGAATTCTATGTGAAGTTGAATGACATAATTAATTCGAGTTTTAACCTAGGTGAAAAGATCCTCGAGTACAAATTTGTTTGAAAAGTTCTTAGATTCCTACCTAAAAGATTTAGACCTAAAGTCATTGCGATTGAAGAAAGTAAGGACTTAGATGTTGTTAAGATAGAAGAACTCATAGGATCCCTACGAACCTATGAACTTACCATTTCTCTACCTAAAAAGGTTAAATCCATAGTCATGAATACTGTTAGAGAAGAAGAGAGCGAGTCTACTAATGTTGACGCGTTTAGGAACGACAAAATAACTTATTTTGTTAAAAAATTTCAGAAGGTGATGAGAAATAGGAAAAAGCCTCAAGAAAAGAAAAATGAAGTCCCTAGTAAATTCGTGAAAGATAAATGTGAAAAAAATAACTCTAGGACCTCTACTGAGAAAACCCAATCAGTTAGATGTCATGAGTGTCAAGGTTACAGTCACTACAGGAATAATTGTCCTAATTTGAAGAAGAGCTTGAATAAAGAAAGAAGTAAGGAATTAGCAGTGACCTTGAGTGATGATGAATTAGATTAAAGTGCTCATACTGATACATCTAGTGGTGAGGATGAACAACACTTTATGGCATTCACATCTATAGCTATGATTGAATCTGATCAGGAAATTGGTAAGATTGAAAATGATGAACCGAGTGAGAAATCTGATGAAGAATCTGAGGATGAACTTGATATTCACAAATCTTATCGTGAACTATTTGAAAAGTGTCTTAAGATTAAAAAAGTCAATAAAGTTGTACTGAAAAAGGTAAATGATGTAGAAAGAGACAAAAAAAACTCATAGTGACCTTTAGGACTCTACCAAAAATCTGAGTAAGTTGAAGCTTGGTAATGAGAACTTGGAAGCCAAAGTTAAATCCTTAATAGATGATCTTGAAAAATTTAACATTCAACTCTAATAATTTATAAGTGGTTCGCATAAACTTGATTATCTGCTGGGAATGAACAAGCTTGATGGGAATAGGCATGGTTTGGGTTATGTTTAAAATAGTAATACTACTACTAGTACATCCAAGACCACGTTCATCCCGGTCACTAACAAAACTCGAAATACAGTATATCCTAAACCAAAGGGCAAAAATACCTTAGGATCGAGATCTACTAGACAACATATAATCAATCATCCTACATATCAGTAACAACCTCCTAGCATATCTGAACCTACGTTTATTCCTACTTGTCACCATTGTGGCAAGCTGGGACACACATGACCTAAGTGTCGTAAACTCGTGACTAGAAGTAAAAGTCGGGATTTCTTTGGCAATATTAACTTTCCTGAAAATCAAGTTACCCAATTAACTGAGATGATGACTCAATTAACTAAAATCACTTCTACTTCTAAGAAAGTTTGTGTAAAGAAGCTCCCTAGGTCTAATGGTCAGTTGAATTGTTGTGTTGCCCACATTGCACTTAAAGCTTAAAATAACTCTGTGGTATCTTGATAGTGTGTGTTCTAGACATCTGTGTGGTGACAAAGCCTTGTTCATTTCTCTCGATGATTGGAACGACAGTGTGGTTACATTTGGGAATGGAGTTACTGCACCCATTTTAGGAAAAGGTGTCGTTAATATATCTGGACTACCTACTATCCAGATGTGTTTTATGTGAAAGGATTAAAATCTGACTTGTTAAGCATTAGTCAAATCTGCAATGCTGATTTTGAGGTTAGCTTTGTCCAGAAAAGATGTACCGTGTATGATTCTACAGGTAACATTGTACTCAAAGGTGTTACAACTTCATATAATTGTTATGGAGTTCTTCCTAATTCCAATTACGTGTGTAGTAGTGTCAAGATTGATGTAACTGAACTGTGGCATCAATGGCTTGGTCATATGAACCATAAAAGTTTGTCTAAACTCGCTAAGAAGGAACTTGTTAATGGCTTACCTAAACATGAAACTATTGATACCACTGTAAGTGGCCCGTGTCAACAAGGTAAATAGTTTAGAGTACCTCATAAACAAACCTCTAAAATCTTGACAAGCAAGCCTCATGAATTACTCCATATGGACTTAATGGGACCATCTAAGACCGAAAGTCTTGGTAGTAAATGTTATATCTTGGTTGTGGTTGACGATTTTTCTCGATATACATGGATTGAGCTGTTGAGAGATAAAACTGAGGTGTACGGTCTTATCATCTCATTGCAAAAGACTTAGGAATGAGAAAGATAATAATGTATCAAGAATTCATAGTGATCATGGAAAAGAGTTTGAAAACTCAAATCTCGAGAACTTTTGCTTAGAAGAGGAAATCCCACATGAGTTCTCCTTGGTAATTACTCCACTACAAAATGAGGTAGTTGAGAAGAACAATCATGTACTTAAATAAATGGCCAAAGCCATGCTTTATGGTAAGGGACTAACAATGCATTTATGGGGTGAAGCCATCAACACTGCATGTCATATAGTAAACATGGTTTATCTTAGACCTAAAATTGATATGACTCCTTATGAGATCTAGAAAGGTAAACAACTTACTATCAAGTACTTTCACGTGTTTGACAGCAAGTGCTACATTCTGAGAAATAGAGAGAATTTGGAAAAGTTTGATTCCAAAAGTGATGAGAGAATCTTCCTAGAATACTTCAGAAATAGTCAAGCCTATCAGGTATACAATAATTGAACATGAGTTGTGATGGAATCCATCAAT
>CAIGRL010280349.1:0-11680 GCA_903798325.1 Fraxinus xanthoxyloides
TCAACCTGCATTCAGCCCAATCATAAAAACAAATAAAATCATTTGAGCATATTGCCAATAAAGTCCCCCCATAAATGCGCTCAGCGGAAAATGTAGGCCGGATACTTTTCTTCTCCTGAAAGAAATAGTCTTTGTTATCGCTTATCCCAGTAGATAAATGAGGAAAAGTTTTCAAAAACTTTGTTTTAACTGAAATTATAAGGGAAACGATACCACTAGATTCATTTTTAGAAAATTAAGGAGAAGAGGATAATTATAAACCTGAAAATTTTTACTGAAGATCTTAATCCTCGATGTACTTTCTCTAATAGCATATTCTCCGTCAGATGACCAAACAAATTCCAATGCAGAACCAAATGACCTATTTCTCCATGCCAAAGCTGTGTATATAATATGTTCACCGTCTCCACACACCACGACGAACCTACCATTAGGGTTGTGCTTCAAGCTCTGTGAAAGAAAAAGAAAACAAAGTGAATATGATGCCGAAATAGATTAATATACAAGCACTAAAGCTGAGCTGAATGTAATCTTTAAAATATGATGTCACCAAGATGATTAAAACCAACAGTTACTTTCCCCAAATACCATGTTTGCCTAAGTTCTTTGATATAAAACCAAATAAAAGTTTTCTCTAACAATGAGAATACATCAGGTGTCACAATCGATGACCTATAGCTTATATATGGTAATTGAAAGACTGTGGAACGAAGTATAGATGTCCAGGAAGTTGCTAATCATCCAAAATATCCTATAGCTCACGAATGACTGGACATGGCAGGAAGATAACTCGTTTGACTCTTGAGAAGGTCTGTCTGATGGAAATCATCTCAATGTCGTTTGAGGTAATTAACCTCAAATCCTTCCCTAAGATGAGAATCTTGAGTTCTTATGAAGAAAGATGCAAAAACCCAGCATTAAAATAAATCTACAATACAACACTGTAAACTAACATCTGTAAAGATCGCATGCCGGTGCATGAAAAATTTTCCTGAACACTGATTAGAAATCTGGGTCAGAGGAGCACATGCTAAACATGGAAAACTTGTTCTCAATTTGTAATCAAGAAACATAAAGAGAAATGGGAATACCAAAAATCTTACATCATTATATCATGTGCTGCACTAGGTATCTAATATCAGAACAAAGGCGCAATCTGATGCATAATTACAATAGTAATGAAAAATCTCCTGTTTCTAGCAAAGCATTATAACACTAGCTAATTGACCTTATCATGGACTTTGGTCTAAGCTTACCAAAAACTGCTAGCACTTGTGATTCTATTTTAATGGTGGAGGACTGGTTCTCGAAAATGGCCCACTTTATCGCTATTCCAAATCTATTAATCCCATGTTGCTAAATTATTTTTCCAAGAAATTATATGACTGCATGGGTTGCTTTCCACCATCTTTTCTAATAGGACATCAAGTTTGTCAGCTATTTTTGGAAAACCTTTTAAAACATGTTTAGTACCACACTCGAATATTCATCTACTTTACACTCCCAAACAGATGGTCAATAGAGGTGGTTAACCGCAGTTTTAAGTAAAATGCTTGGATGTTTAATTGGGAAGAAATTGGGTATTCAGGATCTTGTCTTACCTTTAGCTTAGTTCACATATAACTTCTATTATTGGGTCCAAAAATAAGCCTTTTCGAGATCGACAATGGTCTCTCTCCTCGCCAACCAATTGACCTTATTAATTGGCCTACTAATTGTATGCCTGCTACTTCAGCACAATACAACATAGGCCTTTGGAGATCATATTCAAGAATACCACGATGAAATAAGAATGATTTTTCCTTAAAATAATAAAGTGAATTTTGGGCAAAGCTTCAATTATAAATTTAGTCAAATATAATTTTTATGTAGACATTCTATGGACTCACACATTATGCGAGACCCACTACTTAAAATTTTAATTTAAATACTCCAAAACAAGCACGAAAGTTACAATTTGCTACTGATTCACATTGTAGGAATATAGAACTTGAGGCCAGTGATAATGCAATTCTTTGTCTAATTCCACAGCATTTTTTCCTGAACATGCTGAAAACTTAATGCTCGCTCCATGGGCTCCTTTCGAGACACACAAAAACTCAAAACTAATGCATATCAACTAGACTGTCCACCATATTTAATTATTAGTCTAGTTATCAATATAGCAAATTTATATCCCTATCGAGGCACTTTCGAGCCTCCAGTGTTGCCTTCATCTATTTCTACATGTTAAATGGTTCATATGGTGCCAAGAGCTCCTACTGTGATGTCATTGTTGAGGTTATTGATGATCATATTGTTGCTTCTAAGGATGGTGGCCGGCATAGATTTCTGGTTATGTAGCAAAATTGACCTCTTAGTGAGGATACAAGGATCACAGAAGAAGAGTTCTGAGTTCTTGATTCAGACTTGCTAGACAACTACTTGGGGTTTAACTCGCCAAAGTTGAGTTCTTCCAACTCGGAGAGAAATGATGGGTAGCAACTAAAATTCTACTCCAGGCCAAAGACTAAAAGATAAAGTTGACTGAATCTACATTTCAGTAGTTTTATCAGTTAGGAGCTTGTTATTTATTTATTATTTTTAGAAGTTCCCTTAGATTTAAAGACCTTGCTTTGTAAAAGGGACTTGGATTTTCATTTTCGTTACAACATTATTTTATGGACTCAAGATTACAAATTTTCCCGCTAAATTCTTCTTTTTTCTCAATTTTTCTCTTTCTTCTCTCCTCTCATTCTTGAATTACATCCTATGTTACTAATGCACATCTGGTTCAGTAGAGTTCTCTCTTTTACAGTGAAATAAACAGAAAACAAAGAATTCATAACATATCGGACAATTCTAGCAAAAACTTGGGCAAAGAACAGAGATAGTAATTGCAACCAAAGTCATCATGCTCACGAATCTAACAAATAAAGCTGTTCAATTAAGAGCACTAGTAAAAAAATGCTTGAATAGAATTACATAGCAACAAAAGTCTACATGATGGTGTAGGTTGTTAACGAAAAATTTCTTAATTAATAGAATACATATAAAAGAAACTCACTTGTGGATAAAGATCACAAGTGCCCAATTCTTTAACAGCCAAAGGCAGTCTCTCTCCATCTGCAACCTGAGAGAAAAGGTAAAACGGTATTTTACATTTCCAAACAGAGCAGCAGTTAATGCTGTTGATAAACTTAGTTAAGCAAAGCAGGAAGAATATCAAATCCACACCTCATAATCTGCTCCAACACTCTTAATGTTAACAGTCTGAATTTCATTATGCTTAGCCCATATAACCTTTCCACCGTTATCCATGCTAGCAACAGGTACCTCTCGACCGATTTTCACCATGATGGTTCCTTCATCATAACCAATTACAACCCTGTGTGGTAAATGTAACAAACTGAATTCATTTGCCTGATAAAACAGAATCCCTAGTATTTTCAACCTGTATCCAGCAAGATCTAATATATTTATTCAGCCAAAACCTTTCTCTAACCAGTAAACAACCTCACTAACATTGAGATATGACAATTAAAAAAAGATTTCGTTCGGCAATCTTTGCCTTCTCAACAGAATCCGAACAATTTAGAACTTCTGCACTAATAAAACATGATTCCAAAAAGCAACAACTGCCACCCTAGTATTACAGATAAGTCACAAGCATCAGAGTCCCAGACAAATGAACGGAAAATAAACTTACCGTCTCGAGCCTTTTATGCAACCAATAGCCCAAACTCTTTCAAGACCATAATTCAACGTGTTTTCAAGTCTGCAAGATAATGCAACTAAATGAGAGCTCTTATGAACAGATGACTATAGAAACTAATTATTACTGTATGTAAGATAACAAGAATAAGAAAATTACATAGAAGAGAAGAAAATAATTAAAGAAATATGAAAGTAAAGGAAAATACATATACATATAGTCAAATCATTTATATCTTAGAAAAAAACTGATGAGTACAGAAGGGAAAATGAACTGGGGTAAACATGCTAAATGTGCAGCTACTTCTCATTATTCTTTAAGTGAAAAATTTAAACAAAGTACCACATGAGGAAAGCAAGTTTTCTGAGGACACTTCATGTAAGATAAAAACAACCACGTCAAGGCCAATATACTCTTGGTAGTGAGCAATTTTGTAATAAAACATTACCTATAAGTGGTTGCATGCCATATACGAACTGTACCATCCTCAGAACCTGTAATTATGATGGGAAGTTCTGGATGGAAACATGCAGCAGAAACATTGTGTGTATGACCTTCTAAAGTTTGAACACAACTTTTTGTTTGATAATCCCACACCTAGTCACAGGACTAGAAATTGCCTTAACATTTAATGAATAGAAACTTGATCAAGAGGACAAAAGGGGAAAATTTCACAAACCTTAGCAGTTTGATCATCAGAACCAGTAATTAAGTATGGTTTATCGCCACCTGTGAAATAATCTACACAATTTACCCCTTTCAGATGGGCATCCAATGTGAAGTTTGGGTCAGGGGAGCCAAGGTTCCATATCTACAAGAGCAAACATAGCAGGACCATATAAATACACATCCAATGGATAAATACTACAACAAGCTAAGCCTTATTCCAAATATAAATAAATGGTCAGCTATGAGCAAAAAGTATACAAATACCATTATTAAACATTTACTAGTAAACCACACTGGTACCTTAACAGTGCGATCTAGAGATGCACTAGCAAATGTGTTGGTGTCTTTTGGATTAAACGTCACTTGCATCACGTAATGGGAATGACCCTCGAATATTTGAGTGCACGCCCACCCCTTTTCCCAGTCCCACAGCTTTATAAGCATGTCATCAGATGATGACAGCACATATGGAAGAGTAGGATGAACTGCCACACACCTAATATAATCTGTATGGGCTTCAAACACAGTGACCTTATCCATTGTATTGTAATTGTATACACGAATAAACATGTCATCAGCACCAGCAACAACCCACTGCTTACGAGCTATGAACTTGGCTGACCTCACTGCAAGAGGATATTGTTGGCATTTGAATCAAGCACATTTCTCATCAAAATGAGAAATTCCAGTGAAATATTTATTTATAACCCAAACAATAAAATAAATCTTAATCATGAACCTGGTAGTTCAGTGACTTCAAAAGATGTAACTGCTGTCTGCAGAAAGAGAAGTGCAATCTGGATTAGCATTTGGGAATCGCGTAATCTACAAGACAGTAGTTGATAGAGAACGACACGACTATTACGACTCAATTATCGAAACACAATATATATCCTATTCACATTGATACGATCATTCCCATAGGTATACTAAAAGCTGTAGGGGTCTCCCGTCCAAACTGGGAAACAAGAAATGGTGCTTCTGATTAATACATGGATTCTAATGTAGCACATAAATGCAGATAAATGAATAAGGCTCTGATGAAATATATAGAGATTGTTTAGATATTGGTATAGCTATTAAATGCATATATGGAAATATACACATGCTGCAACTTGAAGAATAAATATAAGGCTCAAATGAAATATAAATTAGAACTCTCCATAACTAGTAAAAGGCTAACTAGTAAAAGGCCTCAAATCGTTGTTATCAAGGAAACCGCAATTCTCAAGTAAAGTCAATATATTAAAAACCAAATAATAACCGTGGTGAAATCTCACTGTCATGTTCTTCTTGAATAACTTAAATTTGAAAATTAGTTTTGAAGTGTAATAGTTTGATGATGATAAGAAAAAGGGATCTATCTTCTCTGCTCTCGGTTGCAGGCTTTCAAGCCACACCTCGATAAGAATTATCACGTCTTCACAAACAGATTATATTTTCTCCTAACAGCCACATGTCAAGGGGATCAACCTAACTGACATTTCAAATTGCTTTCTGATTTATAACTTACCTTTGGGTATAAAGATATTACAGTATGCCATCATTTCAGAAAAGACATCTAAAAATACCGCAAGTCAGTTTATTGTTTCTTGAGATATGAATTAGACACATTATCTTCACTTGAAAAATAATGGACACTTAACATTTCAAAATACTTACCACTTATTAGCTTATTAATGATAAAATTATACGGAGACATCCGTGGAAGATTCATCAATTAATTATGCCTCAACAATTATAATGCAGTCCAATTATAAACAACTCATGATCAGCTGCAGACTTCATACCTGGGTCTGGTAGTTCCATATGTCAACAGTTCCAGAATACAAACTTGCCAATATCCTGTGAAAGCAAACATAGCATCTCATGATTACAAAAAAGAATCAGAATTTTTTACCCCAAGGAGTACTCAAACCAATCATTTCTCTCATATTTAAGCAAATACACTGCGCCCTCACAAAAGTGTAGAGAAAAGGAAAAACATAATCAGACAAGTGGTTTTCTACTTGGATTGAAAAATATGTATAGAAATGTAGACCTTGCTTAGATGAAGTATGTCAAATTATATATTAATGCTGAATATAAACACTAATTAAACTCAAAGGACATCCAATTTGCAGATGTTAAACACTAAAACCGAGCCATAAAATACAAGTAAAATCAAGGAAAACAATAATAAGACTACATTTACAAACAAATGGTTTTTCTTAGACCTTGCTTGGATGAAGTATGTCAAATTATAAATTAATGCTGAAATTAAACACTAATCGAACTCAAAGGACATCAAATTTGCAGATGTTAATTATGAAAACCGAGCCATTATAATAAGTAAAATCAAGGAAAACATTTTTTTTTGAAAGGTAAAATCAAGGAAAACAATAATACAACTAAATTAACAAACAAATGGTTTTTCCTTTAACCACTATTAATACAATGCTGCACAAGATTGACTATGAAATTTCCCGGAGACAACACATAGAAAAACTTGAATATCAAATGCCAGACATATGAGACTAAAGAATGAGGAAATTTTGACTAATTGATGAAGAAAAAAATATTACCATGGCTCCGACGGATGCAGATCAACAGATTTTACTCTTTCTGATCTTTTAGAAAGTTTTCTCTGATCCAATAATTCATAGTCAGCATTCAATAATTCATAGTCTCACACTGAATTAAAATCAGAAATTCACAACAATCCAAGTTTTAATAACTTCAGTACCTTGATTTCCAATCTGAGTGGCTGCATCCCGCCATTAAAAATGAACATAACAAAAATCAATCCAGTATGTAAATCAGAAGTAACTCAAATCCGCACCAAATTACAAATCTAAAATCGAAATTTACAATATACAATAAATTGACTCCTACTTTCACAGAAATTGAGGAAAAAATAGTCAAGCACGACCAATCTAAATTCGAATCAGATTTCAACCAGATCAAGGAAGCAACGAAACGCAAAATTAATTACAAAAATGATAGAATAAAAAAACTCACCATTTTCTCCTGACGATCTGTATAAATTCACTAGGATTTATGATTCAGAACCCTAGAGATCCAATTGCTAAACTCGTTACAAACCGAGATCAAGAGAGTGTGTGTATATATATATGTATGTGCGTGTGTATATTTATTAAGAATTAAACTAAAAAGCGTCTCTGTTTTTAGTTACTATGCCAGGTAAAAAGTTCTGTGTATTCTTAAGTTTGATTTATATATAAAAAAATAAAATAAAATTGTTAATTTAAAATTCTTCTTATTTTTGTAAGTGGTCAGAAGTCATATTTTTGTATTTATAATAATTTATTCGTGTTTGATTAATAAGAAATATTTATTTGAAAATATTGATATTATCTATAAGTAAATTATTTGAGTAATTCTTCTTACCATAGCAAACTACGATCTCATACGTCACATTATCGTCGGTGAAATTTTTTTCGTTTTTTTTTTTAATTATTATTGTATATTGGACGTAGTTCGAATGTTTTAACCATGAACCTAATCCCTAATTTGGGATCAATGATAATCAAACAGGTGACCAAAAAATGCAAATTGACAGAGCTGGTGGTTCACGATTAACTTAAGAGTTACATCCATATCGCGCTACAGATTTTTCACTATAATGAAGAAGTTGATTACAACATTTTTTGACTCAGGAAACTCGGACGACCTGATACAGAATTATGAATTCTCAACATTTAGTTGACAATACGATTAAACTCCATGATATTCAACATCTAGTTATTCATGTGCAGGAAGGGATTGCAGTAGGAAGAACGTTTGCTGCTTTGAAGAACTACCAAGTAATTGGGAACAAAGAAATGATGGCAATAGGTCTGGTGAATATGGCCGGCTCTTGTTCTTCGTGTTATATCACGACAGGTAACAATTGTCTTTCACTTTTGACTTAGCCATTATTTGAGCCAATTATCCAAAAAATGAGAATGAATAAGTCGACTGTTATACAGTAAAAGGATTCCACTTTGACAGCAATCTTTGACTTTGTTGACAGCAATAAAGTAAAAAAATTGTAAAAAGACATTAAGGTACCTAACTTATTTCACACATTAGTTCATAACAAGGACAAATTTGACATTTCATTTTCCAAAAGAAGGCTGCGCTATTTATTCTACTGTTGCAACGGTCTCATTTTGCATTAAAATGAGAAATTAATGTGCACCAAACAGAGACTTATTTTTATTCACGGCACCTTTCATACGTAACTGGAGTTTCAGTTTTAAAGGTTCTCTTGCATGTTACAAGGCCAAATACAGTTATTCTGACAACATTCTTGGAACTCAAATTTACCTAAACCTTAACAGATACAAAGAAGTTGTTCGCGTCCCCCGCTTTTTCATACTAGCTATAGAATCTCCTATCTATTTCTCAAATTCTACTAGCATCAAGAAGGGCTAATTGAGTTTCTGAAATAAAAGTTGCTTTATTTTTGCGCGCCTAAGCATTTGCTTGATCCAAAGGTCATTTGTCGCAGGATATTACGATGGATTAGGGAGGAGGAAGAGTGGATAGAATCCAACAAGGACAGTATCACGAAGTGTGTCATTTTGGATATGACATGTTAGTCAAGAAAACTTGTGTAACACCTGCAATTAGAAACCTCAGCTATAAGCTGATAATGTCACTTCTTTCTTAATCAAACATGACAGCAATAGAGCGAGCAATATTGACACATTATCCAAACTCAGAAAGTATATTTTGAAGTCATTTTGAGTAACTCGAGCGCTATTTCTGTGTAGCTCGTGCTGGTAAACCCTGTTGGAAGTGTGATGGAAAAGCTGCATCAATCAAATATCTTGGAGTCTTTTGGATTGGAAGGGCTAATATCTAACGGTTGGAGAAGCCGTGGCCGATACATCCTCTTCACGGAAAACTCATAACCGAGTCATTACCATTGGACTTAAGTCATGTTTGTACAAATTCAACTTATTTTTCTTCCTTTTAACATTATTTAGCGATTAGTATCATCGACTCCTGCTGTGCCCAACATGTCGTCGTCCATGGGTTGTTAAAACTAACAAGGATGTAAGATCCAGTCATAGCATCTCAGAGTAGGTTGGGAGGAGATATTTTGTAGAAGTTGAAACTATAAGTAGTGAATAAGTTACTTATTTTGAAAATAACAATAAGCAACTTTATGAAAAAAGTAAATTACTCGAAGGAATCTCATTTCAAAAGAGTTGGAAAAAGATGACTTCTAATGAAATTATAGAGATGCTCAAGCTCCGATTTCCTCGAGTGTTATAAACACTCTCTATAAGTGCATGCGAAGTACATAATAGGATAGAACGAAACACTACCAAAAACAATATGAACTTCTTTTTATCATAATATTTTTCAGTACTGTCTAATTTGTTTTACCAAACAAGCCATTCGTGGAGGAATTAAAGAATAGGTGGTATTCATTCAGCTCTTAACCAGCTCCATGAGCAATGCTAAAAATACATCATATTGTCCATCTTGACATTCAAAATTGCGCAACCAAACAAGATATTGAAAATATTTTGAAAAAATATGTAAGCAAACAACATAAACCTTTTCATTACTACCCTTAATTGTATAGGGATAAATTCAAATCTTGAATTGGGTTATGCATGGTATTCCCTCGTATTTCAATAACTTTCACCTGTAAAATGTTCCAGCGTGGAACATAAGTATCTTACACGGGGTTCCAAGATGTATTTCGAAAAGAAGACCGAATCCGTATCTCATGCGCTTCATCCAAAGTTAACTCGTAAGTTTCACACAAGTCAAACACCTGCATGGATGAAAAAAATATACTCAAAACTATTATGTTGATATGATGAATAATATAGTTGAGACTACCAAATAATACCATTCAGCATTATTTATATTCAGGAAAATTGCATTTTTTTTTATCCCCAACCTGTTGTCCAATTAGCATGTTGGTCTCTAACCTTTTATTATGGTTGCACAATTAGCTCGTGATGAAACCGTCTAAATCTTTGTTTGTGATGTTCACACGTCATTCACAATAACACACCTGGCTTCAAATTTCTGGACACGTTATCAAGTCCAAAAACAAAATCTAGCTTCATAAAGTTGGATATGTAAGGGCTATGTGATGATTAAAGTAAATTTGGATGGTTTTAGGCAATGCGTATTGATTGTGCAACTACAATGAAAGGTTGCTGTTCAAGCAAAAGATTGGAGAACATAGTGCGATTTTCACAGATGTTTATATCAACTATAGAGGCAGATAAACTACGCTAGTTGTGCACGTGGCCTAAAATCTGCATACAACGAAATGACGATATTTATACCCATCAAAAAAATCACACCCACCTTATATCAGTACTCAACAAGTAAAATAAATCATTTTCCGTAAAGGATGATATAACATGGACGTTAGAGCTTCAAAGAGATTTTCAATCTTTTTGCCCATAACTCGGATTTCAATGGCAGTAATATTATACAATAAAGTTATTCAGCAGTGAAGAAAACACGAGTTCTAATATCTTCTTATAAATAAAACGAATGCCGCCTTACAATTAATTTCTTGGAATAAAAAAAAATCTAGGATAACCAATTCTAGTAACCACAGATGTTTTAGCAGTACTGAGTTCAAATAAAATACGAAGAAGCTCGTTAGATCACATAAATAGAGAACAATCAACCGCACGCAGTTCTGAGTTGATATAAAAATGGAGACACTCCTTAGATTACATAAATAAGAACAATCAACAGCACCTGATTATTTACCTTTGCATCAAGACATAAAAAGAATCCAGGACAAAAGTATCTGTGTATAAACGCAGGTCCTTATTAAGCGGTAATTGTTGTCTAGAAGTTCCTATTCAGTTGCCAATTGCCATTTTAACTTCCCTTTTCTTGTCATTTTCGGGCAAGGTGAAGTTAGTCAACCCTACTGAACTCTAGGACTCCTCAACATCAATGAATGCCTTCAAAAAAGTGAAGAATTATTCACCAAGAATGAATAGTATATCACATTGACTCTTAAATCTCAATAATAATACACTGTCAAAGACTTTTGTGCAATCATCTCAAAATCAATGGAAGCCTTCAGTCAAGTGAAGAATTTAGCACGAAGAATGAACTACAGAGCACTACCAAAGCTTGAATTGAATCTTTTGAATCTTAAGGTCCGTTTGATTGCAAGGGTGAAAAATGGGTGAAAAGAAAATGTTTTATAGGGAAAATATTTTCCTAGAAAATGTTTTACGGAGAATTGTAATTAAGTGTGTTTGATTAGTATAATTTTCCATGGAAAATGTTAAAAGTTTGGAGTCCTTTTGACTTCTTTTTTTATGGAAA